>VACF01001470.1:0-18774 GCA_006891605.1 Pleurozium schreberi | reverse complement strand
TTCAAAATGCAAATAAAAAAATTTAGGTCAATTTCAGCAACAAAAATCCTCCCATTCCGTAGGTTACATGATGAACGACTGCTGTTGCTGTAGTTGCCTGCAAATTTCAAGCATTTCCAAACAAGAACTGGAACCCCTACTACAAAGCAGATAGTAATGGACATGGCAAATTGTGCAACAGTGCAAGAATTCAGTAGCAGTTTAYATGCGTAACAACAGTTTCGGCACCTTGGCTTCCCTGTTCTTCAGAAGCAATTGATGAACGAAATCTTCCACCACAAAGTCTGCCACATGATCGACATGGATCACATTTGTAATCAGTTCACATTCATGGCATTGTAAGATCAGTGAAAGGAACAGGCGACATTTGTGAAGGAACAGTCTAATAAGAATAGTATCAAATCATGAGTGATAGTGATAAGCAAACAAAACTTCGGAAACCTTTTTGAGCTTGCTTTTCAATATTTTCTCAACATGCTTTCAACAATCAGCGTGAGAAAAGAAGATAAATTGATAACATTCTCTACTTAATTTGTTGAGGAACAATGCATTGGGTCATTAYTACCTCATCAAGATTGTGTACAGTGGTATGCTTAAACAGTTCCCACACTCGGAGTAGGCTTTGGCGCTGGTGCTCCTTTTCCTCCCATGTAGGCAGTTGCAGCTTGATCAAGTAGTAGACGCTGTAGAGCAAGAACATTTGTCACTCATAGAAACTAAGACAAGTCAAAGTAATAGCACGATTGCAGAGTTGCAGTAAAGAGGAAACGGAATGCTTCACAGGCATTACAATCGGTAGTCTCAATGTTCCAAAAAGCAATACCCTAACCCCAAAACCAATCACCAACGAGCAATTTACTAAACAAAAACAGAACTCCTGCAGATTAGGACACAACATCAGTTCTTCCTCATGGTCGAAGAGTTTGAGACCAGATCTAGGGGTGTAAGAAGAGCGCGTCCTCAAAAAGATACTAATAAAATTGTACCCTAGAATACTCACCCTCTCTTCCACGAGTTTCATGATGTCCACATTTTCTGGAATATGCACAAAGCGTATGTTGCCACCTCTTAGAAACACGAGTGGCAGCTGCTTCTGAACTCCCTGCTAAAACAAAGAAATATTTCAAAAACGTTCGTAGGTGTCAAGGCTGCTGAGTAAAATCCAAAACCCTAAATCGTGCACTCATGAGAGTACTAGTCGGAAACGAGAAGCAGACAGGGCTYAACTGCAGACAACTGAAACGGTGGGAAAACACAAATATTACACAAAATTACAAAATACAGATTACAGGTGATGGGAAGACGAAAAAGCTTAAAAAATTACGACGATTAACAACCTCGACGTCTTCGATTACCGCCTCTTTGATAATCACACTGCAACAAGCAAGTAAACGAATGAATCAGGATACGACATTGKCTGGGGATTAGGTCAGAAATGGCTACTGCAAAACCTGAATGGCGAAGAGAGAGATRGTGGTGTCATACTTCATRGCGTTGTCGCAATCATCGAGAACGCCGCGTATTGAAACATCGTTGCGCAATTCCACGAGAAGCTCAARGCCTACTAGGGCTTGAATTACGCACAAGAGGGTGAGCTCCGAGGCTCTCTGTCCTCTCTTCCCCATCGTTATCAATCCCGCAAACCCTAAACCCACCGACGTCTCCGAAGCGTAAGATTGAGCACTTACAGCATTAATGACTCTTTGCAAACTGGCTACTCTTCATTGACTCAATGTCTGTGAAGGTATCACCCATTTCTATGACCTATACGTGCCTCATTTCCAACACAAAATACCCTAAAACCAGCGCTCTTCAATATATTTGTAAGAATTGCAAATGCCACGAAATGGAACGCCTTGCACTCCGCATTGGCACAAGAAGGAATCCGGTACACCTTATTTTGTACAGTTGAGCTCAATTTGAACAAGTTACTCTTGATGATTAACATGCACACAAGTATGTTTAAATTTTAATTCTGCCTGATTTTTCTCTAATTTGACGTAGTTTCCTCTAAATAACTACTCCCTCCGTCCCAAATTAAATTTGGGTTTTCCATATATACTTGTCCCTAATTAAATTCGGTGTATCATTGGTTCATAGAAATGAAACTTTGGGCGTGTTTGATGGTGTCCTCTGGGCATTGTAGAGTGATTGGTAATTCCCCTCGACGTTGCATGTGCTCTTTGCCCATGTGCTGTTGCTGGTAGTGATTGCTGTCGTCCGATAGCATAACTTGGACCATGCATTGTTGCCAAGAGAGAAAAATGTTGTTCAACTTTTCCTCCTCCATATTCCAGAAAGCTTTCTTCGTGGCATAAATGAGAGAGTCAATGTCTTTCTGTGGAAGTTTGTGCTGCAACGATTGAATAGAACGAAAAAGGCCCAAATCAAGTACGTTCATATCAGGACTATTTGGAGGTTGGGAGCTAAATGCAATATTAATTAAAGCCGTTTTGTTTTGAAGCGGCCGCTAAATCTGGTTCATTACCGGTCGGATGAGGCTTAGCATTATCCTGTTGCACAATAATGTTGTTGCCCACTGAGGTCTTGTTTATCCATGCACGCGGCCACTTCTCGTGGATTGCCGGGATGAGCTTCTCAATCAACATTGACTTCACCACCTCCTTTGTGATATTGTCAATAGGTTTTGTGACCATCGTTCCACGTACTCGATTTTTGCTTGTCCTTTGGGGTGGCTCTTGGATTAAAAAAGGAAAAATTTCAATTTTTCCATCAAAGCATTGGTTCTTCATAGTATCCCATCGAGGCCGAGCCACTGTTGCAAGGAACATTATTTTGGGAATGAAACGTTTATTCTTTGTCATTCTCAATGGTGGCTCCTCGTTAAGCGCCAAGTAGAAGGTGGCCTTTGTCTCGGTCAAATAAAACCACTTCTCGTCAATGTGGATTCGATCCATCATATCTTGAAAGTGTGATGGACAGGCGGGATCTAACATAGACAAGCAAAATTGAACTCGAGCAATCTTGTTCACCTTTGTCAATAACGGCTTGATTGCGTTTGAATGACGCTTGATATCGCCTTCTTGGAGTCGCCGATGAAGAGTTGTCTTTGAAATGTTCATGTGTGCGGCATTGGAGCGAATATTCTTCCTATTGGATAGTGGTATGTCCTTCAACTTATCCATATCCAAAACCTTTAGCTTGCGCCCCACTCGGCCCCGTTTCTTCGAAGACACTACACCGGCAATGTGCCCTTCGGCCAAGGAACGTTGACCCCTCTTCCAAATTGCAGAGATTGTGTCGCTAGTCACGCCAAAGATGTTGGCCACTTTGCTTATGGCTCCTCTAACTAACATATGAGGTAGCTCAGGATTCTTGACTTGGACAAGGAGTGCTTGGTACACACCTTGGCGTTCTTCATCAGTGAGATTGTGCTTCTTCTTTGCCGAGTTGGTAATGGAATTGGAAATGTTGTCAACAACATTTGAGATGTCATGGAAAATGCCTTCTACACTTGCTTCGTTAGTTGGCCGTCTTCGGTCTTCCATGATTGACTCTGAACTACAGAAATTCATCAAATAGGAATCTGCACGCTATGGATAAACAAATGTTTTGTTGGTTCTTGTCAGGAAACATGAAGGGATTACTAGATGAAATATAATTGTCGTCATTTTGATAGAAGCAAGCACTCTGTCTTAGGTAGCACGATGTAGTAGCATAATTTGTCACTCAAAAACTCTCTTGAATGAACATGATTCAGGAGTGTAAAAAATGAGACAGTCCTCTATGAAGTTGTGATTGAAAGTATGATTCCACAGTTTTCTGATTTCAAGCAGTATGTCAATTTAACAAAAAAAAAAACATCAATTGAACAAAGAGGATGGAGAGGGTAATACCTGCAGCAGTTTGCGGTAAAAAGTTCTTCCCTATCTCGAGCTTCAAATCGAGGGACAACAAAATTTCCACGAGCATATACCAAATCTTCAAGTACAACCGTGATGGTCGAATCCCATGCCTTGGACTGCCACAGAGTGTACCAGCTCAAAAAATTTGGCTGCAGCTAATATACCACAGCACTGTTGAATTGAGCAGCAAGAAACGAACTGAGAAACTTCATCTACATCTCAATTCCAATTCTGAAATTGTAAGCGCTTGTCCGCATTATCGATCAACAGGAACAGCAGCTCTGAAGCCTCGAAAGTATTCGTATCAGCACAAAAAATTCCAGCTCTTGATCTAAAGTAACGTTGACAAATTGCACAGCGGTCGTCATTGTTCTCAAAAGTCACAACTAAGCTTAAGTCAGTCAAGAATGTTATGAGCTTGAATGGATCAATTAGAAGTCTAAAGCGGGCATCTGTAGATATAAAACAGAATATTCTGTAATGATTGTTTCTTCAGTCTCACGTCGTCTTATAGCCCTGTTTCCGAAGAGACGATCACGACTCCAATTGCAGCTGCACGTCAAGCTCCCMATCTCTTCCAAGCCCAGAATTCTTCCATCTGGTATGTAATCACGACAACGTAACCCTCAACTTGCTTGGCTACGCTTCCCCTTTTCTCATCTGGCGTTGGAAATCGTTGATCCCACCGACGCATTAGGGTTTTATCGCCATGATTCGGGTTTGACGTTGTGGTATGCAGATCGGAACGTCGAACAGCCACTCGACATTTCTATTCAATGGAGATCTTCATCTTGTCGGGACAGAGCAACATGTCAGGCCGCGGTGGCGTGGAATTCGTCCATGGCACCGTGCACAAGAGATGGGACGAGAAGGTCCCTGCGGAGTGTGAAACGGAGCCCGGCTCCATTTTGCGCTTGAGCCACAGCTTGGAATGGGAAGAAGCGCACGAGCCTCTTCATGCGGACATCGACAGCGGTACCCGCCTCTGCTCAATCGCAACTAATTTCAAAGCACTGGGATTTTTTTCTTGACAAAAATGCACCTTAGGAAACTCAGCTTCTCGTTTCTCACGAAGCATTTTTGCTAATACTGTACATGTTTGAACTCAAATGATAGTCAAGATCTAAGCCTCGAGTGTTTTTGGCTTTACCTTTGGATAACCTACAGTACGCTGTGAATGTGGGCGACTCTTTCCATATGGGTTCGATTACATACTAATGCCACAATTTCAAAGCGCTAGAAAACCCTCGTTAAAGTTGTGGCACATTTGTTGCAGAGAAGCCATGTGCTCGAAATCCTTCAAACTGGTTTGCAGAGAAGCCGTGTGTTGGAAATTGTCGCTCAATTCGTGTCAAATTGGTTTGCAGACAAGCCATGTGGCGTAGGCCCAGGGCTAGTATTCGCAGCATCCCTTCTTCGAGCTCGTAAATACAAAGTGAAGCCCACCGGTGCACAGATAGGCCTGGTACCCTGTGCGTGGGGGGGATCCGCCATAGCTGAGTGGGAGAGAGGCCAAGTGCTGTACGACCGCATGATTGAGCGAACCAAAGCAGCAATACAGAATGGTGGCAATTTGAAAGCACTGCTGTGGTATCAAGGCGAGAGCGATGCTGATCGGAAGTCTCGGGCAGAGCAGTATGAGCACAAGTTGATCACGTTCTTCAACAATGTGCGTGTGGATCTGCAGACTCCGGACCTTCCCATATTCCAGGTATTCGGACAATTGCGTTCTCTCTCTTTGCGCAATTGCCTTAACACTTCTCCACAGGTGCCTCAASATTGTGGCTGGCAAATTCTCTCTCCCTTGTASTTGAAYAATGTTGTGKCAGTTTGTCGCGTGACTTTTCTAAGTCTGTTCTATGGGGAGTTCGCATTGAAGGTGRCATTMCAWTGCCRGTATCCATTCCTGAAYAATGACTGCAACGTTTTCACGATTCTGCATTCCATGCTTGCTTTGTTTACCCTAAATCAACTATGAAGTGTTACTTAAACACGTGATTTTTAATGTTTAGGGTTTCCATTGCGGTTTTGCATGTAAGGTAGCAATACGTTTGCCAGTATCCGTCCCTGTTCAATGTCTTCAGAGTTTTCACGATTTTGCGTGCCATTTTTGCTCTCTGTTGTAGATTAACAATGTGATGTTGGTTTATTGAGTAAATTTAGTAATTTTTTTTCATTGTGGTGTTGCATTTAAGGTGGCGATGGATAGGCTAATATCCGTTCCAAATTAATCACTCTAATGCTCTCATCATTGTGCGTGTCGTATTAATTATAATGTAACATCAGTTTATCATGTGAATCTGCTGAGTTTTGCCGTTGTGGTGTTGCATTGAAGGTTGCAATATATTGGCCCGTAGCTGCGCATCCAGAATTCGTTGAGCAAGTGAGGAATGCGCAGAAGGCTGCTTGTGATCAAGTGAAGCATTTGTACCTTGTGGATGCATTTGGCCTTCCGATGTTGAAAGATGGTATTCATCTCACAACTGAAGCGCAGACCAAAGTGGGACTCATGCTGATGGAGAAGTACATCTCAACAGGAGAGGGAAGGCAGGGTTTGAACACCACGCAGTCCGAAGTTGAGCCATCCTAAACGTTTTTGCATTAAAAATTATCATACTCTAGAATTTCAATCGACCATCCTACAAAAAGAGTGAAAAATCTGTCACCCATCGCTCGGTGGGTGTGGTGAAGCTCCAGGCATCCTTCTAATTATACAATGGGAACCTCAAAATGAAGGTGAACATTGTGTAGGGAGGGTCAAGCCTGCACATGGTAGCTTGACCCAATCACCTATTAGACAAACACTCCGTAATGCATAAGAAGTCCAAATAAGGTTTGTCCCCTAAAAAAGTCATAACCTAAAATTTCTTATTCTCTACAAATAACCCTCTTGACTTTTCCTAATTTTAATTTTTTATTATTTCGGTATTGCAGCCAACAGAAATTCTCCATTTTCTGTATTCTGTTGATGAAACTATTTTAGCTGAACTTGCTAAGCAGATACAGTAGTGAAAAGCAAGCACAACTGTTTGGACATCTTTGAAAACAGATGTAGTATACCCAGTGAGCACAGAAAACAGAGCCACGTAAATACATGGATTCTTGAAGTATAAAAAGCATTTGAAGTATCTGCCCAGCTTACCAGGCTCCTTCAAGCTGTCCACGTAGCTCTGGAGCTTTGCGTCCCACAACGCGTAGTTGCCCTCGTTGAAGGAATAGATCTTGCCCGCCTTTGGAATCTGGATCTCTTCGTGGGAGAGCACGAATTCCCCGAAGAGAGGGTCCAGAGTGAAGCCGTACACGCCATGGCCCACGGAGAGCACCAGAATCACGGAGCTCGAGTACATGCAGTAGCCTGCGGACAGCAAGTTGTTCCCTGGTTGACACACATTCAACACGCAGCTCTGCGCCACCTTATCTATCTGCAACCACAACAACCACCACCACCACCACCAAAAATTTAAGTTGATCGTCTCTCCACGTCATTCAAGCTTTTGAAAAAGAAGCTCATAATTTGCAGAAGACATTAACAAACAAGTCGACACTACAGATGTAAATGAACTCCACACAGAATAAGTTAATGCAGTACAGTAGACGGAAATTAACATGACACACACAACAAGTAACACTGCAGATGTAAATGAACACCACATACAACAAGCCGATATTATAAATGGAAATCAATGACATATACAACAAGTCGACAATAGAGATGGAAATCAAAGCCACATTCAACAAGGCGACACTACATACAAGAAGTCGATACTAAAGATGGAAATCTATGCGACATACAACAAGGCAACACTGCATACGACTGAAGTCGATACTGGAGATGCAAATCAATGCCATAAACAACACGTCAATGTTGGTAGAGAGAAATCCTAGAGAGGATCAGGAAGAAACAGCATGAGGTTGGAAAACGTGACCAATTCGCTACAAAACCTTCCCTGTGCACGAACACAATCATTCAAGGTTTCAGGGTTTAGGGTTTAGGTGCCCACGAATACTCACCGAAGGGTCGTCTCCGAGGTCGGTGAGGCACTCTTGGTTGGGCTCGTAAATGCCGAAGATGGATCCCGTGGAGACGGCGGCGTCGACGTTGGAGGAACCGTCCAAAGGGTCGAACACCACGATGTAGTTCCCGGAGTAGCTCTCCTCCACGGCCACCGGTGTGTCTTCCTCCTCCGAGGCGATGATGCCTGTGCGTCCACTGGAACGCAAACAGCTCGAGAAGATCTGCAGAATAACAATCGATTCAGAGTTGAGTACAATTAGGTCTCCCTTTTGCATTTCCATCCGAAGCATGGATGGAGGGATGTTGGGTTTGGAAGAATTTCKTAATTTAGGGCAAGGAAGGTGCACCCACACACTTTACTGCAACTACTTCCACGATTCTGTTGTTGACTAAATATCACCAGATTTCTACCGGGAATACTGGAATTCTACAAAGTAATGTATTGCTAACAAATAGAATTCAAACAAATTTCAGTGCATTTTTTGAAAGTGTAGCAAAACGTATCTATATTGGAACTCGATTAGCACTGGGTTTTGAATTTGTGCACAATTGATGTAAAACTCCATTCACCATAATACCACGTTGTGGACTCTATCCAAATATTCATCAATTGAAAACTTCCAAGAACCTTTCGTSTATTACCAAATGTTGCTGAGAACGCCTGTGTAGTGAAGGTGAAGTATYYAWCCCTGATAARATTTCGAATGYGCATCTCAGAATGCATCRAAAAAATCACAARAGATCMASGATTCTTGAACGACTGATCTCATACCGAAGTTCCCAGACTCTGTTGTAGCCTCAAGTTTCAAATCGTTACACACAATTGTTTGAATTCGCACCAAAACAAAATCGAAACTCTACCTCGTTGGAGACGACATCCAGTTTCTTCTGATCCTCGCCTTGGATGTTCGCCGCGCCATGCAAYCCCGTAAGGTTGGAAATCCCCGCGCGCTGCACCAACGACGCGATCTGCTTGCACGCCAAGGCAATGCTGGACAGCACAATCGTCAGCTCCCCGTCGATCACGCCCCCTTGCTCCTGCTTCAGCAACCACGTCGTGAACGTCGTGATCTCGTACACCGACCCCTGCTGCACTGACTTCGTCGGCAACGCCGTGGGTTCCACGCTCACCGCAGCTGCTCTGCAAACCCCACTCGACGCCACAACTCGTCGARAATTMGGTTCACACAAACCCACAAAAACATTTCTGCTGCCGCAGGCACAATGCGGAATCTTCTTCAAGCTCGAATGTGCACCTGCACCCCCATGTGTAATTTTGTGGATTGTGGGTGCGCTTGGATTCCGTGAATGTGCAAATTTCGGGATCGAAGGTGCTCCTGCGTCCCGAGAATGTGCGATTTTGCGGCTYGTGGGTGCACCTGCGTCCCGAATGGCGGGTGCGAAGTGCATTGCTTGCACCGCCGCCATAGCTGCAAATTGAGCTGTCAAATGTTTGGAAATCTCAATTCCGGCGCTCGTGTTGGGATTGATGGGGATTTGGGATTTGCAATAACTTGTTGAGGATGAATTTTCGTGTTGGGTTTGGGGTTTTAGGAGAATTGGGATTCACAGGATTTTGAGTGGTGGGYGTGCACATTCTTCTCGGCGCGGTTATCCAGAATTTTTTGGGTAGGGCTGGCTGGATCTCTCTCGCCTGGCGTTTTGCGGAGCCAGCTCCAAGTTTTCAAAATACAGGAACTTCTAATTTATGAKTTACCATGGATGATAAAATTTAGGAAATTCAGATTCAAATTTGCATTAAGGGACATGATGAAATGTGTAAGAGGGGTCAAGAAATACAAAAGTAATCAATTATAAAATAGTTTACAAATTTGTACATGTATCCATCAAGTAGAAAATTTGGAGTTCTTGCACCATGGGGTTTATATAAGGTAACTCAACCTATGATAGACACAATTGTGGACATGCCTATTGGAGTCCCAACAATTCTTGTAGTGTACATGTCTTATAAATTGTAATGCACAAGAATTTTTGGGACTGCAATAGGCATGTCCAGAGTTGTGCTATCAAACATTAGTCTCAATGAACTCTTACATAKGCGAAATTGTAACCATTTTTTAGATAGGGTAGAGCAAATAAAAAGCATGATTTTGGATTAAGATTGTTCAAAGAGGTACATGGGAGAAAATGAAAGAAATAAGAATTTGTTGTAGTTTTCCATTAGGTGGTGTCAAAAATGAATGGTATAATTGGGTTTTCAAAATGCTTCCTATGTCCAATGAAGGCCAACAAAATTGTGCTATAATACTTGGATTTCACCTCTGTTGCCAGTTTCCAAATCCAAACCGTGCAAATTCGAGCCCAAGAATCTAGCCTCAATGTACTAAACCCTCGCCCTCATGACCCTCTCCAATTTCATTACCACATAGCGCAATGGAGTTACAAAGAATGAGATTATTTGGGGGGAAATAACTCCATTCTCCTCGCACAAAAACTCTTTTGAAAGTTTTGACAGTCTCAATCTAGTTCCGGTGTGGAAGAGAGGGTTATGTCCAATGACCAACTCGGACATTACAACCCAACTTTCGTTATCTACTAAACTTTGAGTCAAGTTGCGCAAAACACCAACAAGCACGTTTGCTATGAGAGGCTAGAGTGTATCCATGTAGCACAAGGCTTGCTTCAAGTAAGGACCTACGCAAACTTCCTCACATTCCCTGCAGATGCAGCTGTTTTTCAATGCAAAAGCTCCTCCCGTTCAGCCCAGAGCTGACAAATTCACATCCACAAACTTGTGAAACTGTCACCCCCTGAGGTTTCGATCAGCATGAAATAAATTGAATGCGAAAGTTCAAAAACAGCGCAATTACGAGGGCAGTGTTTGGAACTCACAGGCTCCTGAAGCCCAATCTCCGCAATGCTCTCCATGAGCTCTTTCACTTTCTTCGGATCGTTGTTGCGTGTTCGGAGCAGCGGTCGCCGGATATACTCCAACGGAATCTCAGCTATCAAGGGCCCTCTCTTTGAAGTCGCGAACCCGCCTGTCGCAATTCACCCCCACAGCACCACCGAAATGAGGCAAACCACACGCCGCAACGAACGAATCAAGCAAGCAATTCAGAGTCATGACTACAAAATTCTACAAAGAGCGATTGAGAACCGCAATTTGCAGGTTCTACAAAGAGCGTTGTACTTTGAGACTGAATTTCAGGTCTTGAAATACACCAGAGAGTTGCGCGGGCACGCTAACCACGCTCCATTGAAACCCTAATTGAGTGTATGTAACTGCATCCTGGCTCCTGAAATTCTTTCATAGAGCTCTAGAAGTTTTCAGGGGCATAGAATTCGGAGAGGCTCGTCAAAAGATAGGTAGAAGGGGGGATGCACGACTCGCTTTTCAGAATTGGGGCGATTTCCCAAACAAGATTTGCGAAGAGGACTCGAATTCTTAACAAGAATTTGCGACTCAGAATTGCGGAACACTCAAAACGAAGAGACTCCAACAATTCGAACCACGCACTCTAGCCCTGGAGTGTCGAAACGCAACATGGTCGGCGAATGATTCCAATTCAAGAGCAGCAAGGAAATAAGATTGCCCACGTACCATTTTCGCCAGCTTGCGGCACCACGGCGGAGAGGCTTTCCTTCCGGATCGCAACGCGCGGCAAAGAGACCACGGCGCCAGGCAACGAAATCGACGCTCGCAAACTCCCCATCGATGTAAACGGCTCTCCAATTACACAGAATAACCAAGTCGACACGGACTCTAAACCCTAACGCAACGGAGTTTGAATCCTGAAACCCCCGCTGCTCACGGTACTAGTAGTACGCTTACCAAATCATCGTCACCAACATAGTCGTTGAACAGAATTCACAGCTCTCGAGGAAYTCGCAAGCACCCCAGCAYYAGAGTGGCTGGAAATTAGAGGTGGGAATTCTAACTCGATTGTGTGATGACATGTAATAACAAGTGGACTGCTTGATTTTACCCGAAGAAGAGCAAATCGACGGCATTCATTCGTTGCATCCTCTCACTGCCATTTGGTTTCCACGTACCTCGCGACGCGATGATTTCTCAGGCAAAAAGCAAACCAAAGACACTGAACACATGCCACATGCTCGTAAATCTTTCAATTTCCACAAAAACGGGTGAACGCCTGAACGGTGATGCACTCAATGATATTCGCATGCACCTTGATTAGYAAAATTGACATTAATCCCCTCTGCATTTTAGGTAGCGATTCTGGGTGCATGTAACATAGTGCCTCTCAGTTTCCAAGGGTTCGAAAAGCGATGGGATTCATCAAATTGCTGCCGTTTCGGCTTTCATCGTTGGGATGATTCCTCATTTAAAAAGTAGACCATCGATCGAAACTGCGAACAKTAGACTTCCTCAAAAATCTTTACATTTCCACAAAAATTACGAAGTTTCTGCTCAACAGTCTCTCATAGTGTCACTCACATTCTAAAATTTCATCAAGCGAGGGGATTCGTTGTCCCTTTGCATTTCCTCTCGCAGCCATTTTGGCTTCCCACCTACATGACGATCTCACATTCAAAGTGCAGACCATCGATCGACACTGCGATGTTCACAAATCAACACTTCTACAAAAATTTCAACAATTTTTCCCAGTGTCAGGCTGTTTCCAAAATTCGAAAGCAAAMGGATTGTCTACAAATCCAATTCTCCTACTCTTCTATCTCTATCTCTACCTCTTCCATCGTTTGCGTTCGTCAGGCTTTGAATTCGTTGGGTTCCTTCCCCATGCGCAAGTTTTTCTTACAAAAATGCATCATCCCCTTCCTCTTCACTCGTTTGCGTCCATCAGGCTTTGATTTTGCTGGGTTTCTTCCCCATGCGCAGGATTTTCTTACAAAAATGCATCATCCCTTTCCTCTTCGACTTGTTGTTCTCTTTCGTAGGATACGYCCACCCGTGCGGCCGACACGCCTGGCAAAACGAGGTGTCGTTCCCAGGGTTGCCTTGCARAATGACACCCAAACCACGCCCACATGCCACGCACTCCAGGATGGCCTGCTGCTGCGGGACGCCGTGCTTCTCACTGTAAGCCCTCGCCATAGCCATGATGGCCTCCGAATGCGCGCCGCCTTCGCGCATCGAAGCGGCTTTCTGCAACACGGCATGGCTGCTGGTGTGCTGGTGGGGACAATACCCGTCCTCAACATCGCCAACTGCTGAAGTCCTCAAGCGATCGTAGCGCATGGACTGCGACACCGTCGCAGGTCGCTCCTTCCGCGACGAGGATGAAGAGAATTTCCCGTTCGTGGTGGCCGCTCGCCAGTTGAACTCGTTCGGATCCTCCCAAGGATTCTGTTTCTTTGGTAATTGCAAGGGACGTTTCACGGACGCTAACCATCCTTGCGTCTCGCGCATGGAAATGTTAGTAGCTCCGAATTGGTTCGCTTCCACGTCGTGTATTCTTCCTGACGAGTTGGGTTGCAGCGAGATTGGAGCTGTAGTGGGAGCTGTCCACGGCTCAGCTTCTAATCTGCCGGATCGCGACAAAGAGAGCGAGTCGCGGAACGAGTGCTGCTGCGCGTCGTCCCAGTGGTCAAGCGTGCTCGTCACGGAGCCCCAGCGGCCGCTCAGAGAAGCCGTCTCCGCCGTCTGCCACCGCCCGCTCCCTGCCAAACGGGGACACAGAATGCACTTTGAAAGTCAATATAAAATAATGTGTGAGGACGTTAACCTGACAGAAAAAGTGCAGATTCTGTATGAAGAAAATAGTCAGTGCATGGGGTACACATCAATGGATTTTTCAAACRATAGCTCAGATTCTTTCGCTGCGACTGCATCCCACCTGACGGGTCGTGGGGATCGGGCTCAGGTGCGTCGTRGGCGTRGCAMGGCCATCTCCCACTTCCCGATCGCGAATGCTCGCCAGCATTGGCCACGTCCTGTTGCCAAAAAGACGTGCGGTGTCGGCGGGAGCCGTCGCCTTCGCGATACGAGGCAAGCTTCTGGAGCGCTGCGGCGGGATCGGTTTGCGTGGCGGCGGCCGGCTGTTGCGCGGGTCGCGCGARCCGAATCGCAGGTGGGGAGTCGCGTGGCGGAGAGGCAGACCCGTCGGAGGACGACAAGACTATTGGAGCCCGTCGAGATTGCGAGTGGAAAAAGTCCAAAGAAGWAGAGGCGTCGCGGAACGGGGGTCGCTCGGGACTGGCATTGTACAATACGTTGTCGAACTCGGAGCATTCCTGTCGCAGCCGCGCTACTGTAGAGTCTAAAATGCTAAAATTGAAATCAAAGATGCTTCATCAGTTGTGAGAAATCACTCTGGATTGGCAACTTGGCACTTCAGTGCACTCTGCAATGGTCCAACTGACCAATCGATTATTGCTACACAGTGAGGGTACCAGTGCAGCACTATTAGTATTGTAAAATAAAAAAATTGGGGCCATGAGCTATTTAAGGTAGAACCACCTATAACTAACAAAATAAGGAATTTGGACAAATTTGAAGCAATGGAATGCAAGGTAAATATTTTTAAAGGTGTGTTCACTTGATAAAAATGATGAGGATTGCAAAAACTTTGGTAATTTTATCGCATGACTTGAAATTACTATAAATTTTGAAAGGTGCAAAGTGCTTCGGACCCGTAGCCAATCTCTACACTCTTTCAATTCCGATCATTCAAAAAACTACTTTTCCACTCATTGCTTCCTACTTTTTTTTGCACTATTTTGGAACATGTAATATGAACTTTTAGTCCCAACCTTGAAAACATGAAAAAAAACCATTCTAGCCTTGGTTGGAAATAAGTCAATCTATAGTTGGCTATGGGTCACTAGTTGGTAATGGGTGGTTCTACCTTACAGTGAGTGCCTTTATGTTTAAAAACAATAATTTAGCTTTTTTTTCTTTTGGCAATGATAGAGATTAGCTAGTGAAGGTCCAATTGCTTGTTGCGTCAATCATTTGGGCCTGATTAAGCATACAAGCTTTTGTATTGTTTTGTTTTAACTCATGGATAATTTCCGTTGCATGAGCTTACTATGTTTTGTGAGCAGATGAATGACCAAATGTTTAACCCCTAAATGCCCAAGGGATGGAGGCACAGAGGCACGGACACCCAAATCTGGTGTTTGCAAAACTTTGAAGTTAAATAAAACCTAATGAAGTTGCTATCTTTAGTAGTTTATATTTTAGAAAACTTCTTTCTCAAGTCTAGTCTTAGTATCAAAAATCCAATTTTGAAAATGATTGTTTGTGATTTCTCAAGTCAAGATTGTGTGCAAGGGTGTCCATTGCAATCTTGACTTTCCATAGCGTTGAGGGCGATTGGAAATAAGTCTCATATACACTAGGGCTTGGAGAAAAAACACATTAGAAAATCACTTAAAACAAATCTAGAGTAGATTTTGAGAAACCATAAATTGAATGGAGTTATTCAAATTAGGCCCTTCAACTTTATATTCTTTTGGTGACCAACTTTTTAGATTTGACATGTCAAAAGAGGATTAAAAACCTTTGACTCACTTTTGCAGTTTTAACACCCTTATGATTAAACATTATTATAATCTTTCAATCCTTAGGTGATATTGTGGTGTTTTCTTTTCCTTAGTGAATATTAACATGTCTAGATAGAATTTGTACATTTACATTAAAAGAAAAATTGATTTATCTGATCAAAATGTTGGCTTTTTGTTCAATGTAGAGCAAATTCCTATAAGCTCAAAAATGGCCTTGGGCATTTAGGGATTAACCCTTAAAAGACGGACTATTGACCGAAGAATCATCCATTTTGATACCATGGGAATCACTAGTTTAAAATAATTCCAAAACTTTCATTGGTCACAATACTGTAGACGTTCTCCCCTTTTCACATTAAAATTTTAAGGATGGATAGTTGCAATCAGCCTTTTTTGGGGGGCGAAATGGAGCCAAAAAGCACCATTTCATAGTGAAAATCTTTTTTTTGCCAGAAAAGTTCCATTCCAATTTAAAATATGGATGAAATTGTCAAATTTGGATGAAAAAGTGTATGAATTTGATTGAAAAGTGTTTTATGGTACAAAAGATGGATGTACGAAGAAATAAAATGCTTCACCGAATTTTCAGTGATTGCCATCCTGGCACTTCTTCAAAAATAAAAAAAAAAGGGTTGGTTGCAATTCTATCCTACATAGAAAGATGCTCTATCATCCATTGGACATATTATCCAAAATGTGGTCACACGAAGAAACCAATTGGAATTTAAGAAATTTGTTCAATTCAAACTAGATCTTGAAAAAAATAGTTTGATGGGATCGGCAGAGCAAAAGATTATACCATTTGAAGTTTCAAATTCTTCCTTCAATCTCCGAATTTTGATTCGTTTTTTTGTAGGTGTTTTGTTACTCTTTTGCGTGGATGTTCTATTAGTTTGTTGTGGTGTACTTTTTTTGTTGAATCCTAAAAGGTTTGGAAAGCCCAATTATGGTTGCAACATGATGTTTGGTGGGTATATTAGATGTAAAAGGTGTATGAGTTGAGGTATACATTAGTGCTAAAAGTTTGTCTTGGCATATTGAACTAGATTAAATGACACATTGTGGTACCCTTTGGTTGTCTTTGGAGCTACAAAATGGTCAATTATTCTACTTGTATGGTATCATATTTGAGCATGATAGCATCTGGATGTGAAAAATGATATCCCAATGAAAAAATATCAATTGTGGAATTATCAATCTAATGGGGATGTCTTGTCATATTTTAGTACATTACTCATAATCTAATAGTCAAATATTATATTGAATGTATGGTCCTCCATAGCTACAAGAGGCTTGCTCATTTAGTTATAAAATACATTTGATATTGATCAAATTATACTTGCAATTTGTAAATCTTGTGAAAATATCATGTTGGTTTACAATTCATAGCAAATGAAAATTAATGAATTGTAGACTTTTGCAAGAAATGGACAACATTCTGGACTTTGATATGTTACTAGGTTATAGCAATGTAGGCTAACATGGCTTTGGACCTGACATACCAATGAAGTGGTCAATCATGAGTTCAAGCCCGGGTGTTGAAGGGGTGCTTACCATCATAGTTCACCCAACTATGGCAAAGAGGGGATGAATCACCTTGTACAAAGACTATAGAAAACAAAGCCTTGGACCTTGCTATCGTACAAAAACACGTCATTTTCTTACATGGCCTATTTCATAATGGAGGCATCATGGATGGAATTTTCCATCTAGGTTCCTAAGGATTAGATAGTTGAGCCATCTCCAACAGTCGCTTCATTCACGATAGTTTTTTCAAACGGGAAATACTCACTTTCGTTCTAGGCTAGCTAAATATAGTACAATTGTGTTATAGATAACTATATTATAGGTGTTTATGTTGTAAGCACCTTTGATGGTTGTAGGATATCCACTTATATACTAATGAACAATTTAAAATATAGACAGCCTCTGACCTAATACATATGCCTTTGACCTTTCACAACTTTTCATAACTTTTGCATGTGAAATCCAAATGCCACATTATTTGATGTGTTAGAACCTCCTTTCACTTCCCAACAAGAAAATTTGACCAATCTAACTTATGGACACTTCACACTAAGGCCAAAGTTCGAGAGGCCTTGAATTTCCACCAATCACATTGATGAATTATGGATTTCTTGTAATCTGATTGGTGGAAATGGAGTGCCTCTCGACCTTTGGTCATAGTTTGAAATGCCCCTTAGTAACTAGGCACATTAGCAAAAATTGGCGGTTCAGTTTTGAGGGTACCCACCCACTTCAAGCCTTACATTCCACAGCGAAAGACTGAAACCCTGTTTGCAGATACAGGGCAGTAATAAATCACTAATTGGATGAATGCATCCTGCATCATTTCTTCTACTTTGTTAAMTCTCTAACTGCCCACGGAACCTTACTCCAAACCACAGTTAATCAATAATAATAAAAAAAAGGGCCTTAATTAGAGGAGGCAGTTACCCATGGATTAACCTGCTCCGTTAGATGCCATTTGGGGGAGGATCCTCACCGTCCAATACCACTCATGATTTTGATCAGGAAGAGACTGTCCTCCACCCAGTCAATTAAGTTAGTGATGAAGCAATTTTGTAATTGTGATGACTGTTAAAAAATTGCCGTGAAATTGTGTAACTATCGGCTCATTAATTCCAAACTTCAAAGCTTTGTTGATAACTCAACCTAGTTAGTTATCCATGACTGGTTACGGTAAATATCTTTGGGAAGGAGGATGAATCTATGTCATTAGAGTAGCCGACCCATTTCCAATTAAGCAATTACACATATTTGGAACGTAGGGTTTTTGAATGTGGAATTTTTCCCATGTGCAAAAATAGAGTTTGGAAGGATTGCATATTTTTCTATAATTTTATTACACAAAACATAATTACTACAAATTTTCCACTATATTACAAATTTGTAGTAATTAGGTTTCCATTTGTAAACCCTAATCCCTCAATCTATAATAGTGATATGGACATTTATGTTTGTAACCATAGGCTAATTGCAAAATTGACCAAGGGTTGGTTGCAATATTGGGAGCCTTGCAACCAATCATGCGTTTGGAAGTGTGCCACAACTTCACGGAAAGATAACAACCTATCGATTGGAAATGGGAGGTGATCGAAAATGGGTCAGCTACTCTATATTCTACTCCATATATCCCTTTTGAGACCAAGGGGTGACTAATCAACTCACAAACTTCAAGGTAGATACAGCCAAAACTCCACCCCACCTAAAACAGCCATCACCATAGTGTGTAGATCTCCCAAATCAATATGTATGTACATTGAAGAAATGTTTTAACCCCTAAAGGACCAAACTGCGTTTTTTGGCAACATAGCGATTTTGGGCAGCTCACTACGAATAGAGTTTTCATTATTTTTCTTTGAAATTTTTACACAACATGTGTCCAAGGAGTAGCTTTAAGGCCCAACAATTTTC
>VACF01001469.1:0-18585 GCA_006891605.1 Pleurozium schreberi | reverse complement strand
ATTTGAGGTTTTGGATTGTGGATCTACAGAAATCAGATGAATTCTAGACCTCAATTGAAAATTTTACACTTGACTTCTTCATTGTCACCATCATTGCCTACATTGTGCTACTAAAAAGAATTCATTGAAGGAAATCATCTCCTCCACTATCTTCCCTTAGGTGGGACATGAGCCATATTTGAGACTCACTTCTTACTACTATAGGCTTTTCATTGAAGAACATTTGCACTAGTCCTTTCATGGTAAGTTTTACATGCTATTTATTTACACCTATACATGAAACCTTCTTCTTTTCCACCCTTCCACACCAAATGTGTCCTCCATAGCAATAGTTGGATCCGTTATAACAATTTAAAGCAATGTCTAAATTTCTAGAAACTTTTCATCATATCTTACTTTGATTTGGTAGTTTGATTTGGTAGTGGCTACCTATACACTAGAAAACATAGGAATTTTCTTGGGATGAAATTGCCAAAAACATCTCCGAAATGAAAATAGAATTTCAACGCTATTTGAACGTCACAAAAATAGAGTTCCTTACCAAACTTAGACTTGTACTTAGAGGCATCAAGGCAGACATATTGTGTCTGATAGATGACAAAGAATCTTTCTGTATAGGGCAAAATCTTCTACAGTTCTTTGATTTCCAATACTTACTTTTGAAATTTTTAAACAAATAATTCTCATGGTATCAGAATTCATGATTTCCACTGTGACTAAGGGTTAAAAATAAATCGAAGGAGCTCGAAGAAGCGAAGCAGACAAAGTGGTACGTTTTCTTCTCAATCAGAAAAATTAGGTTGGGAAAGTTCAAGAACAGTAGAAAACAGATGACAAAAAAATCAGTTTCCAGTAACCTTGCCGATAACAGAAGATTCAGAAGGCGAAGAAGATACATAACTTAACTACGCAACTAATCCCTCCGCACACTGGCAAACACTTTTCAGCTGTTCAAACGTAGGATCACTGAACCTCGCGTTCAAACTGGGAAACGTTCCAAGACCATGCCAGTGAAAAATACACAACTTCAGTGCCMTCAGATATCAACGAAGGAGTCTGCTCAGTTGTTCCTCAGAAAAAAAATTGGATCTCAATGTCCTGTTAGGYCTGGAGCACACTAAATCCACCGTAACGTGAATCATAATTTGCATTTTACGAAAACCAAGCTGGAGTTCTCCGACCTCCTGAATTGGTTACAGCAATATGCTTTACAAGTTTACATAGAGAATGTCGGTGCTTGAAAATGACCTCTTTTAACCTGAAGAATATCCTTATCAATTTAACCAAAAAAATCATCCTACTGGTCACGGGGAGGACCCTTCTTTGCTGCTTCGGCAGCAGCCTTCTCGGCTTCTATGCCAGCGACAATCTCCTCAACTTCGGTCTCATCTAGAACCCGCAAACCCTCATTCTTGGTCATTACTGCTATTTCAATATTCTTGCCACCACTCTCTACCACCTGCAACACAGACAAAATATGAGTTCCAACAACAATAACATCCCCTACGACCATCATGTAACCTTCAGTTACACCCTGACTTCGTAATCTGACTGCCTGGGGTCCCGACGACAATAGCAATGGTATAGTTGAATGTATTACAACTGTAGTCCGGTCAATGCTGATGTAGCARGTGTGCAGGATATTCSWGAAAATCAGTTCAGGGAAGATCATGTGAAAGAGGTCCAAGTGTCCGCAAAATGTAAAGCCGGATAGAAAAAAATGCAGTCAATGGATAGCCACTAGTGAAACAATAAAGTTGTGAACTTACTTCAAGAAGTGCTCGCACAGCTAGTTTGACCGTCTCAGTGCCCGAAGTTTCGGTGTAATTCTTCTCGAGGAATTCACGCACTGAGTTTGAGTTTCGTCCGGCAGCATTGGCTTTCCAAGCTGAAAATGTTCCCGAGGGATCAGTTTGGTAAAGTGAAGGTACACCAGAGTAAGGGTCGAAGCCTACGATCAATGTCGAAATACCAAAAGGACGTACTCCTCCACTCTGAGTGTACTTCTGCTGTAAACCAGCAATAAAGCGAGTGATGTACTCSACGGTCACAGGGTCCTCTACTGTAAGACGGTGGCTTTGACACTCAATTCGAGCACGGTTGACAAGCACACGTGCATCGGCAGTCAGGCCGGCGAAGGCAAGTGATACATGCTCATCTAGCTTCAAAATCTTCCGCACAGTGCTGCAACACACGTAAACCTTACAAATKTTTAGGTTGCTCAAACCAAGTAATCGTTCCGGAMAGACCGCAACATGCATGCGTGAAAMYTGCCCTAACAGAAAACCAAAATTCCGTCAAATCAAAATCCTCGCATGAAATTTCCCACAACCCTGAACGGTCTTACCTCATCAACAGAACCAATCCCCATTCGCACCAAAAATCTCACGAGTAAAAATTGGAAAATATAATTAAMTCTTTAACCCCAAAGGACCTTGTACATTTGAAATACTATATTTTCACTTCATACATTTAATTTGAGAAATACGATGATAAAAATCTCGACATTCACTTATAAAAACATYACAATCCATCGTGTTTTTKGATTTTGCAGAGAATTTCCCATAAACTTGCTGCATTTAAAAAATAAAAAATAAAAAACATACACCCTACAAGCGCTCCTTGCTCCTAAAATGGCTATCTAACAGCATGTATTACAACTACTTGGGCTTTCAGAGAAGATCAGAAAATTGCCGGAACACTAGTAATGACCTGAAGAAACCCTAGATTTCTAAAATTGTACTCCGTAATTACTTCACTCCGATTGAGCCCGAAATCCTAGACCAAAATTCAGAAAATGGTGAGCACCAACAGCTCCACAATTACGAACCCAAACCCTAAAATCACACCCTACAGCATTCCAACACATCCAAACCCTCACAGGAGCGCTCAAGCGAAAGTGTGTTACCGAGCATCCTGCAGCTTGGCAGTCGACTTCTTCTCCACGCCCAGGACAATTGGGTAGAAATGCAAGTCTCGGTGGTTGGAATTACTTGATCTTGTTTCCTTAGTAGTATTGGGTAGAAATGCAAGTCTCGGTGGTTGGAATTATTTGCTTTTGTTTTCTTGTTGGAAATTGGTTAAAAATGCAAATCTTGGTGGTAAGAATTACTTGATCATTTTTGCTTCATCAACCAAATGTAATCACTCAATTCTAAATTATTCCTTATAGTAATTGAATATTATACAAGAAATGTAAATTTTAAACCAAAAACTTTACATGAATGTTGGAAGTTGTTTTAAGTAGTTTTCAAAATTTGCAAAGCCTTGGAGTAAAAAGGTTCATAAGAATTAACATCCAATTCCAAGTTTAATTTAGTTTGAATGCAATTAACATGTCAAAGTGTTGTTTTAACCAAAAATTGTTGATTGTTGTCTCCTAGTGAGGAATATAAATTTGCCAAGTTCATTGTTGAATTTAGATAATCAACATTTATAAAGAGACATCTAGTGGTCAATGCAATAATGTTAGTTTTCTACACTAGTGACTATTGCAAGCACAAAGAGATTGATAATTTAAGATAGCGATTGATTGTGTGAGACATGTCGAGGATGGATGTCAATGACATAAGCAAGAGCCCAATTACTCTTTTTGGATTTTACATGGAATACAAATCTATGTAATGGTTAGAAATTCATCAACATTTGGTAATAATTAGTATAGTTGTTCTAGTACCTAGTTTCTACTCCATTTAGAAACTCTTGGAAAGCTTGGAAGGAATGAGTAATTTATGGGAGCTTGAAGTTGAAACCGTGGAAGTGAACCATGTTTTTGATTATTGAATGTATATTATGGAAATTATGGTCACTAATGATCTTTAGGTTGAAGAGGGTTCATGCATATTTTTAACGCGTTTATAAGCATAAGGTCCACTGTATAAAGATAAAGTGTTCACTAAGAATAACAAAATTTTAACCCCTAAAGTCCTCATATTTTTCTTTTAATCAAAATCCATTCGGAATTGCCAATCTTTTTCTGTAAAGAATAAATTTTTTTCCCATATGTAATCCTAGACTGCAATATTTATAATGATTATTTGTGGAAGAAATTTCAAAAAATTTATTACAATAGATTGCAAGATATACATTCAATTAAAGTGAACAATACATGATTTTTTTCTGATTGCTTGGCTATAATTTTGTTGCTTGAATGTTTTTTAACTTAAAGATTTTGCGCTATTAAATTTGAGTTTCAAATTTTGATGTTGAAGAATTGAGTTGAGAGTTAAGGAAAAAAATTTAACAAACTTGTGATTTTCATTCTTAAGAAAATTGTTATGTGAACATAGGTATGAGAAAGATGGAAAAACTAAATAATCACTAAATGTAAGATAGAATTGAAATGCACCAATTCCAAAATGAGATTGTTCCAAAAAACAAACTAAATTTTGTAAAACCTTTTTTGGGGGGAAGTAGAAAAAATTGAGTTCAAAAGTGAATCCTACAAGATATTTTTGAAAAAAATTAAGAGTCTCCATAAATTTCTCATTACTAGTCTAAGTGGAATGAATCACAATTTTCTATTTAAGCAAAATTCTTTTCTATGAGAAATTAGTTGTTAAGAAATTTTTATTGAGTTTCCATGATTAGTTTTTTGTTGTCCAATGACGTGCTTTCTGAGCTTAAGATGGCATTAACTTTGCTCTTGGCCACCGATTGAATTAAATAATTATATTTCTCCGAAGCTAGTGCAAATTCCTATTTTCAAAAGGAAGTTTCAAAAGATCACTTCAAAATCAAGATCAAAGTAGCTTGCCCAAATCTTCACGTATGGCTTGAAGGGACACTTGGGACTTTAGGAATAAAAGTCACACAACTAAATTTAAAGTCATGAACAATTTGACATCCTTGATTTGGCTTCTCTCATTATCTACGAATCAAATCTCTAGGCATCTAAACTCTTTCCCTTCACTCAAGATGACTATTTGAAGTATCTCCTATTACGTGAGATTGAGCAATCATCTTCTTTTGGCTTTTGCGACATTAGAATTTTAGAATTTAAATCTTTTATTTTTTTATTTATTTAATGCAATAAAATCAACAATTTTGAATAAATATAATTTACATTTTTATACTTTTACAAAAATAAATAAACAATTTAAAATGTCTGGGYAACAAATTTATAAACTATACAAACAAAATACAAGTATCAAAAAAATAGTCTCCATATTGATAGCTTTTGAATATAAGATTTTGAGGTTTCTTGACATTCTGAAATTCCTCTGTTTGCTTTAATTTATCATTGTTTGGAGTATAGAGAGAAAGGGGGGCCTCGTTTGATCTACACTATGACATTTTGCACTTCAATTTAGATCCATAGTGAAATTTTCAAACCTTTTCTATGTCTTTTGTATTTGTAAGTGTGATGATGTCAAATTCTTATGCAAAATTTGAAATTTTCATGAATCAAAGAAGACATGTGAAAATATGAACGTTCAATAATCTACAAAATAAAAATCATAAACTTAATTCTTAAATCAATGCAAAATCAACACAGTTATTACAAAGTAAAGGGTTTGAAGTTGTAATAGGGTGATTGCAAGAAAGCCCCCCCCTCCCCCAGTTTTTGTTGCGTTTGGTAGAGTACTCATGTTTTTTTCGAGAGTGCTGTAAAATTAGAAAAACAATTTTAAAAAAATGTGAAAAATATATTTAATGTATACACCTTTACGAAGAAGGTATCCTATGAAAGAAAAGAGTAGGACAATTCTCTAAGTAGAACTAGAAAAGTGAAAATTTTCATAAAAATATGGGTGATGTTTTTATTAGTATTACTTCACGTGATTTGTAAGAAATGAGAAAACAAAACTAAAAATTGGAAATTTGGAGAACTGTATGATAAAGAGATTTCACCAAAATAATGATCTTAAAGCCATCTTGAATGTTCAGAAGTGCGATCGTAGGAGAGTCTTGTTAGCACACATGTAGAGAACATGAAATAATGTTTTTTTAGATTCCCTTTGGTGGATGAATGCCCACCTAGTGCGGGAATAGACCACAAAAATTTCAGCTCTAGATCATTAATTTTGGATACTCCCCAGTACTAAAAACCTCTAAACTGCAAAGTGTGACAAATTAGCTAAATTTAAATTTAAATATAAAATAATTTTTCTTAATTTCTAGAAAATAAGGAATCTCATTGCTATCAAGCAAGACATCTCCAATGAAATTTTCAAAATAATTGGGCTCATACTTCAAAAGTTATAGTGGATGGAAACTCTGCATTTCCAAGTGTGACGCAAAATAATACTAGTCTTTTTTGCATTCATCCAATAGCTACTTGTTAGGTTCATCTTAAACAAAAAATAGGATGTATATATAATTATTGTTATGAACTTCAAAATATTCTCTATGTGCAACTTTGTTTGAATGAAATTTTTTTACCTCTGATTTTCAAAGATGAAAATTGCATATTTACTTTAAACCATAAAAATTCCAATTTTTTTTGTGACAACTTGAAATTACTTTAAGTTTTCAATTAGAAAAAGGAAAAATCATATCAAGTAGATAAAAAATGCTTTAAAATCATACAATTTTCTCCATGGATTGTATACTATAGTGTGGTGCAAATCAATGTGTAGAGACAGTCATTTTAAAATTTGGAAATCAACACTCCACAAATATAAGCTCTAAGTTCAAATTGCAATTTTGAAATGTAAATTTAGTAATTCTTTTAGGAGTAACTAGAAATATTAAAAAAGAAAAAACATAATTTAGCATTCTCAACTTTTACAAATGTTAGTTTTGATGGCCAAAATTTAGATAAAGAGAAAGCAAAAATTGTCAAATTACAGTACACTTTGATTTGTAGACTTGACATTTTTTTATATAGGAAACTCTAGCAAATATCAAAACCATCTAACATGTTTTCTTGAATTTTTGTCTTAAAGACCTCCTCAAAAGAAATTGGATAAAAAGCTATTTATTTCCATCCTTGAAGCCTCTCAAGAAATCATCCCAAAATCATAGTGTCCGTTACAGGGTTAAAAGTGCAACATAACTGGCAAAAAAATCTTTTACGAGAAAGTTCATGTGCATGCACCTGAATCTCCACAGGTGCACAGATTTCGTGCATGAACAGAACTCCATATGAATGTCAATCTGACCTCKTCATTTATGTACAACAAATCTGYAGATGCGATATTAACTACCAAATCTTTGCTAAACACTGTCATTGAATCTTGCGTTTAAAAATGTATTCCCTCAAGCTTCTCCTAAGAAGGTAGCCAACTAGTAATTGGTCAGTATGTTCCAAGCCAATGACTGAAACCAAAAAATGTGTAGCTAACTGAAGGACAAGTATCTTCAACAAAAGATCTAAAGTACAAGAGAAAAGATGATTCTTGCAATGAAAGCTATCATAAACGAACCTCATTGGGTATCCTTGAGGCAGCATATCTTTCGCTTCCTAAAGCACGACGACAACTATCTTGACGCACAGGCACACCGTTACTCGTTGATATTGCACTGTCGCAGGAAGGGATGATCATACTTGACATACTTGGTCCAGTATGGCTTGAACTTTGATATAGCGATGTCCAACCATGGTTTCATATTTCCGTTATAATGTATGACTGCCGCGTCTTCGATTTGGACCTCTTCAATGGCTGGATTGTAGCCAAGTCCAAGAACGTGCCATGACTTCTCKARGGGTTGTGTCAGCTTATAAAACGTGATGAGACCTGGCGGCAGTGTACCGAGCTTCCATAAGGTTCTTTCCTCATTCTGCACAATCAGATCCTTGAAATCAGGGAATACTTAAAAACAACTTCGCACACGTCTTGAAGTRTACCTCTGGGAAAAATGGTAATCATAACAAAACTTAGATGAATATGTACATTAACCAACTTCCCGAAACTAATCGTCAGAAATAATTGTCAGGTAGGGCAAACTAGCTCTGGAGAATATATCAAAACCTCAATAGAATTTACTCAGGGAAGGGCAGAATGTTACGTTACCATGCTTTGCCATCTATGATAGATGCCAGTGATATCTTTRATCTTCCACTGCTTCAAGTCAAAAATGTTCATTCCATAGGCCCAACCACAAGCATTAGGTTTGAAGTGTCTRGCGATCATAGGATTTGAGAAATTAAGATATGTATTGAACCTATGAAAGCTAGAACCGCAGGTCTCAACAGCCCCGTTGACTTTCCCTTTCAAGTCAACATCCCAAAGRCCTGTGAGGTCCTTTTGTACAACGATATCGTCATCTAAAAAGAGGATCTTATCAAGCGTGGGGAAAACCTCYGGMAGATAGAATCGCAGGTGATTCAGCATAGACAGATACTTTGGATTCCTGTACTTCAAGTTTGATGTTCCTGCAGCTAGWGTTTTATCAGCGTCTGCCTTGAAGTAGAAATCCTTCATGACTGCTGATTCTAGCTGCTTCAGCACTGGACAATAAGAGGAATTGAGCCATTTGAAATCATCCACGTTCTGAACTTGGATGGTAGCAGCGCCAGGAGGGTTGACCAAGAACCACATGCGCATGGCTCCGTAATTCAACTTGTCCGTAACGACATGAAAGACATGTTTGCTGGGATCCTGCAACCACAGAAGAGTCTCAGATACTGTGAAAGCTGTCCCCGGTTAGTAAGACCTAACCAAGCCATGAAAGCATCTCAAAATATTCTCCATTAGAAAGATAGAGTTCTCAATGCTAAGTTAATTGAAGCATTTAATGAATTTAATATAATGAAAAAGCAACATTGACTTAATGTTGGGTTAATCTTAACATAATAATTGCCACTGAAATAACAAGTTATTGCCAACGAAGCTAACATCAAACTAACACTTAAATTGAATCCATTACACTAAAATTAACTTCATATTAAGTCAGCATGAAGAGTATGAGAATCTAATGCCTCTTAACATTTAGAAAAATTGTCAACCTAATGGAGGGGGCTTTGAGATGTGATAGTAGTCGCAAGATCTGACTACATAATMAAAATGAGGCCAGTCCTACTAAGTCCAACACGGGGTCTATTGAATTTGAAAGGGAATACCTCGGCATGGGTGATGGTGGAATTAACCACAACAGCAGCTGCCAGAATGTTGTCGGAGAAAAGAGCATAGTGGAACAAGTCGGGATCCCCTAACCTATCTTCATTTGGAAACTCCCGTCGCTCTGATGGAAGCTTGTGATATTCTACTGTAAGTCTCATAGAGAAGCAATGGAGCCCCTTAGGGACAGTTTTCGCAGCCAATTGGCTCAAAAAAGTGCCCTGCTTTTTAAGGGCACGAGCGTTGTCCTCAGCTGCTTGGACCATGGCTCTCAGCTTCTTCACCATGATGCTTTTGTCGTAACCCTTGTCACGAGCTTGAAGAAGAAGCTCACCCATAAGCTTCATTTTCTCATCAGACCTGCAAACGGGTACATAGTAGGTTCTTTCTCAGTGACATGAATTGAAGGTAAGTCAAGAAACAAATGGGTTTCAGTGCCAACAAGTGACCCTAATGAGGACTAGAACTCCACCAGGTTTCATCTATGTCACAGATTAACCATGAACAGAATATAAGCACTGTTGGCTCACCCTGTTGGCATGRCATATAATATTGAACAAAGGCACTTATGCTTACCCAAGTGGGAGCTCAGTATCAGAAGTCACATCACCAAGAGTAAATATATGCTCCTTGATTCGAAGCTTCAAGTCCCTAASAAGCTCAAAGTGGCTTTGGGACTGAGCAATATATGCATACATTCGAGCCATAATCAATTGGTCCCGCATCAACCTGGCTAACGCATCCGGATTTTCATAATCAGGATCCCGCCTCCAGGCACTGTATTTGCCAGTGATGTTATTGGCTACCACTTTTGACTTCTCTATGGCTTCATTCTCCAGCTTCCTAACTTGCTCTTCATCGTAGTGTACCAGCCCTGTGAGCCTCTTCTGTTGCCTTGCTATCCTTTCTTGCTGCAGCAGCAAAATCATTCTTAGGGGGTCGAACCTTGTATTCTACCTAGAARTGTACACAGACTTATAGGTGTAGTTGGCACCAAAATTGTTAGATTACTTCAATAAGTAACTAATAGGCGAGTCAATTCATGTATTTGTGGGTAACTAAGTAAAAGATGAGACCACTATTGTGTGTTCGATCTTTACAGAAAACCACATTCACATGCCCAACCTCAAATAATTGACAGAAAGAATAAAACAAAGAAAGCAATATATCAGACGAAACAAAAGTGGCATTTGGAACCTTCTACCACTCCCATCATCCATGGCTGAAGAAGGTAAAAGAAGAACGTTCATAAGGCAGAAAGAACAGCGGTATACTTAATGCTGAGGAATTACTCTTATCTGRGGGAAAATCATGGATAATATCTGTCACCTTTCTTGCTAKTTTGGTGGCTTCRTCATCCTTATTCGGAATGAATTGTATAATGCCATTACCTGCAACAACGTATACTTTAGAAACAAGTGCCAAGGCAAGCATTACAAGCAGAGCAAGTTCGTGATAGACTGAATATATGTTCCTTTACTTCGAAGGCGAGAAATTGATTGATGAGACTACATGATGCAACTTAAAGCCTAGAAGGGCCGCAAACGCAAGGTACCAGTTGCATCGGAAACTTCAAGGGTGCGTTCTGGATTCTCAGATCCAATTTCCGCGGCCTTTGGTGATCCTTCACTACTTGTTTCCTCCTCGTAAGCTTTRATACCTAAGTTCAATTTGTCAACCTCCTCGTCTGAAACTATTTGAGAATCCTGGGGAGAACAATGAATTAGCACTGTAACATGTGCAAAAACCACATTACATGTTCAAAAAGCAGAAGCACAACCACCACTCATTCACTACTCCAAGAACCAAGTGKACATCAAAATTAAAAAAATCAGCATCTCATCGAGTATGTAAAATGAAGACAGTCTAAGAATTTTACTCGTAACACCAGAAACCAAATCGTATGACAAAGACTGCAAAATCTTGCATRTSTCGGAAAAATAGAATTCGGGCTGTACAAAACATCGTTGCAAAATAGAAGACAAAAATTACCATTTGCTACAGTCATCGAAATGAAGATGAAGAGGTCAATGCTTAGCAAGCACCTGATATCGAGACGCCARGGTGCTTTCCTCCTGCACCCATGATGAGGACAGGTCCCTGCGCCCAACAATATTGAGATTCAATGGTCCACTGTCTTCTGGATTTGCAGACACAATGTCAAGCACCTGCGATGAAATCAATCAAATGTACATTTTCAAACCTCTTTGTGTACAAATAGAAGTATTTGTAGAAATGTTTATTGACTTTGATGGCATATAGAGTGACTTTCTTGGAGTAAGGCAACCTAATTGTAAAGGCAACCTAATTGCATTTTTTAGTGTAGATTTATTCGAAGCCTTTGATTACAAATGTGAATGCAAAATTTCCAAAAGTTATCATGCATGGCACTGTAAAATCAAAAATGTTTTGTGTTTTTCTCAAGGATAAAATTGGAGATGACCTAGGAGGTTGGTTCACCCCAACCTTCCTTGGAAGGTTGGTTTGGACCTATAGTAGACATTCCATTCACCAAGCACTAATTGATTTGTTGCAAGAATTTGCAATTGAAGTGCACTATGCTTCTATGGTAAGTGCAAAGTCCTAGAATGAAATTTGCTTTATCATTGGCATACTTGCAATTTTCAAGGTCCGACATGGTTATAACCTTTGCATGGTTTGGACCACTAATATAGTCAAGGATTTGCGCGTGCAAGATGAAGGCAAAGGCATGGAGGCTCTAGCCATGAAAGTAAATTATCAATTTCCTAAGATTGTTCATATTGGATTATTAAAAAAGTAGAATTGTGTTGCAATTGATAGTGGACTTGAGGTTGAGGAATTCATTGCATGAGAGATTGACAAATTCTGGCTTAATGATTGTAAATGACAATTGAAATTCTTTATTAAAATTTTGTTTAGGTTCCAGATCTCTTGTTAAACCTCATTAAGAAAATTTATAAGGAAATTTCAGCCTTTAAGATACATGAGCACCAAATCCCACCCAATTCTTTACATTGAAGGTGATTCCACAGTATATATCATGACATTTCCATCATCCCCTGCTGCAACAAGGCGGTCTGGACCAGAAAGAGATATACACCTCACTGCACCTTTGGAATTAGCTCCTAATCCATACAAGCATTGCCCGGTGATGAGCTCATGCACCAACACGGATCCGTCTCCACTACCGCTCCACACCAATGGCCCAGCAACATACAAACTATAGATGAAGTCGTGGTGGCTGGAGATTGTATGAAGGACCTTAAATCCACAGCGTGGCTCTAATACCTTGATCAAGTTGTCTGCACCAGCTGTGACAACAAGAGGCCCGCCTCCACAGGCAGTATAAGACACACCAATGTTGCTAACAGCACCTTTTCCCACTGCATTTCGATGCAGTATTGTTGAGTGGACTGGTCCTCGAGTGCGAAAATCCCAAGCTTGGAGAATTCCATCTTGGCCCCCCGTCATGTACATTTCTTGACATTGCTCCCAAGTTTTGTTTTTGGTGTCCTCAAGGCATTCAATGGCAGTCACATGGCCCTCATGAGCATTGCTGACATGCAAAAAAGGCGTGGCACGTGCAGTGTCCCAAAGAATGATGTCGCCGTCTCTRGAGCCGCTCACAATGGCACCTTGAGAACTCAAGCAAAATCCAAGCACTGGACTTTTGTGGCCTTTCAAGCAGGCTGCTGCCTTYGTTTGCAATCGGTTGACATTCCACAACATCAAAGTCTTGTCATAGCTCGCACTTACAGCAAGTGAGCCATCTGCCCCCGCTTTCAATGCCGATATTGATGCCATGTGGCCTTTGAGGTCAACCGCTCGCACTCCTTTTTTGTCCCAAAGACACAATTTCCCGTCCATACCTCCACTAAGGATCCGACCATCTTGTAGGTACTCGCAACATGTAACCCACTCAGTGTGACCATACTGTTTTCCATAGAGTGCTCGCACAAAAGTGCATTTTTGACAATCCACAATGTACAATGCATGGTCAGATGAGCCGATGCACGCCTCATTGCCATTCATACTCATACACAAGCTTGGTCGATCGGACACATTCACAAGYTGACCTTCAGRRWTGGAAGGGCCTTGCATCCATTCCTGCATCAAATAATCTTGAGGTGGAGGACATCCTCGAACTTCAGGATGAGGTTGTGGTAGAATCAATTTTGGTACTTCTTTTGATTGTGCTTCTTCTGCCGGTCGCAGTGATGACGACTCTCCGACTATGATGTCCAAGTCCACTTTGGATTGCTCCTTGTGTCGCGAGGTCAATTGATCTGCATCTGCTTCAAAACCAATTTCTCAAACTTTGATAGATTATGCAAGTTAAATGATACAAGTCAAGGACATAAATCTCATGGAGTGACCTATTACACTAGCAAGGTACATCCTTTAAAAAYCGAGAGGATTTGTATTTCAGAGAGCTAGAACAATCTTTTGTGAGGTTATGAATTTACCTGATGCACCATGTGCTTGCTTATGCACAACATTGTTTTCTTTGTGGTTGCTATTTGGCAGTGGTCCTGTATATTGTCGCTCATTGCCAATATTTCCACCATTGTTATCGCAATGTTGGGAATTGGTATTGGATTTGCTTTTGTTTGCCATTGATGACGGTTTGTTTGTCTTTGTCACATTGCTTTGGCGGTTTGAAGTGCTCAAGACCCTAGGAACAGTTCCTATGGAGTCAAGCCCTCCGCCTCTACCATGGTCATCYACAATTGTAGCTTTTGAGGTTTTTGTAATGACTCCACCATGGTCTTTTCTRTTTGAATTGCCCAAGACTCTCGAAACAATACCTATTCCTACATTTAAGGCTCTTGAAGAAGGATTGACACCACTACCATCCTTTACAATTGTGGTGCCCGRTAATCTCGATGGAACATTGGGTTTATTAATATATACAATTGGTTTCGGATCTCCCTTCTTTATAGGTGCAGGATTTTGACTACTGCCCATAAAGGAGCTTGAGCCTTTGGGTATRGGCTTAGCTTGGCCATTGTGAATGCCTCTAATTTTTGCTTGAGTAATGCTTGATAGTCTAGTATTTCCTCCATACTCGCTTTGATTTACATCCAAACTCTGCCTTCTGACCAGTGATGCTCTGGGTTTGTTACTACTGGCAATGGGAACAATGCCGTTCACTTTGGGTTGGCTTCTTAGGTCTTCTTCCCGTGCTACTCCAATAACGTTGTTGCGGTTGCTGCTTCTCATCATCTCTTTATAAGTGTGCTTTTTCTTGGCACCCTAACAATGTCCAAATGCTTCATCCATCAAAAGCAAGGTAGAAAGTTCCATAATCCTCATTGACCTAAAATCGTCACCCTAAAGTAAAAGAGAATGGCCCACGCAAAAATATGATAGCAATGCAGACCTCCTAACTAAACATCTATTCAAGTGTTGGCTTTAGGTCATCTACTGATAATAGTTTGAACCTCCATAACACKYACAAACTATAYCCAAACAACACATTTCTTGGTGCGTTGGAACCCTCATTCATTTGCTAACAAGAACATATATCATTTTGACCACTCTAATCACACAAAATGTATTCAACACCACACGTTACGAAAGTTTGACCTACATCATAAAGATAGAGACCAAAAACAAAGAAGAGGCTAGATAAAAGAATGAACAACAAATGCTAAATGTCTAGAGACAAGCAATACCCGCACTTTACATGAATGACACCCCCCCCACCCCCTCCTTCTTCTCTGTGTTGAGTTGATTTGAGCATAACCTTTGTTACCGGGCACCAATAGAAAAAAAATTATATTTTCATGAAGCTAATTGGTTTTTCTATTTTAAAAAAAAAATTCAAAAAATCAAGACAAAAATTGAGACCATAGGTACATGCCCCAAATCTACCTTCTTTCCTTAAAGTATATAATGGATTTTGGGCAGGTTTCTATAACCTCAATTTTTAATGAAATTTTCTCAAAAGATAAATAACTTATTAGCCCTTTGGAAATGTATTCTTATTTCAACCAATGCCTGTAAACAAGCTATACTACAACAAGCCCAAATTTCAATTTGATAAGTAGAAAATAAATTCAAAAGACTTTATAATTTTATTTTTAATTTTTAGTTTTTAGAGATGATATTTTTTCTACACGTAAAGCTTTGATTTATTCCATTTGGATAAGCAATGTAAAAGTTATGAACAATCTTATGTTTTGGGCAATTTGAGCATCTTCTTGAATAAATAAGTTATAAGGATTCATTTGTAAATGCAATTTTCAAAAAGTTTCAAAAAAAGTTTGACAAAAATAAGTTTGTTTGCTAGAACAATCTCATGGGTGGAATTATTGCATTGCAATACATTTGTAAAGCTATAACAATTTAATTTTTCTTTAATCTTGGACCTCTTTCGACTCAACAAATTTTTAAACAATGAAAATCAAGTGTTTTTTTATTTATTTTTAAATTTATTATAGACCAATGGAACTATATTATGAAAAACAAATCAACCATTATCTTTTCATGAGAATTTCATAGAATCTTCAATTTCAAGCATATGCAATTTCATACATTAATCCCAAAGTCCCGCGTACGGCCTTGGGGTCACTTTTATAATGAATATTAGTGTGATTTTTGGCAATCTATAGTTTTTTAATGATATTGACAATAATAATTTAATTTTGGGGGATTGTTGGATGAATTACATGCATCATAAATTCTAGTCTTTGGACCAAAAAATCAAACCTAAAAATGAATTACAGCCTTAAAATATAAATTGAACGTATTTCTCTATTCAACAAATATTTCAAATTCAAAGGCATTATTTAAAGATCTAACAAAGGACCATATTGCAACCTCTATCCTTTCTACAATGGCTAATATAATCCCATGCTTTCAATTCAAAAAATAAATTTAAATATTGTAAGAACCAACATCATTTGCATTTTTGTCAAACTGTTGATATTTTGAATCCTATATATGTCCATATCCTTTAGTTTTTTTGTACAACAATTTAAAATGATGTATGCCAACATGCCAAGGCACAATTCTTTTCGAGAGTTCTAAAAAAATAGAAAAAAGATAAAGTAATTTCAATTCACAGTGAACAAATACAACTTTGAAATAAATTTTCTTTCACATCACAACTAATTTTTTTCTTAAACTTCCTTGGTAATGTGTAGTATGTTGCACACTACAACTTTGAGATTATATTGACTTTTGGACTTTGTTCATTTGTGCTCATAGAATGGTACTTCAAATGAAAAGGTTTTAACTTTGAAGTTAATTTATTTTGATTGTCACCGATACAAGTATTTTTTTCTCACTTATCCATTCACAGTTTTGTCCTTTTTAACCTTTGTAGACTCGGGCAGCCATTTTGGCATAGTAAGAACTTTTTTCAAAAACTTTGATGCAAAAAAAAAGTTGTCAAATCAATATGACTTTCATCTCTAGAAATCGTTTTGTAATTTGAGTCTCTAATCAAAATTCATGGAAAAAATTCAAAGAAGATGATTTCTTGAAAATGTTAAAGTAAATATTTCTTCCAACCCTTCTTTGAACTTTGTCCATAACTTTTGATAGAAGGCTCTCAATTTCAAACAAGTATGTGAAGATGAAAGAGCTTCCTATTTTTAGTTCAAAGTCATTTAGAAAAATTAATTCTATCATGCCAAAACGACTTTTAATGTTTGTTAAGTCTAAAAAACATGAAATTGTGAATGATTAAATTAAAAAAATACTTTCATTGTACATAGAATTCCAATTGTGTTGGAAATCTAACATTGCCCAAATGAGGTGAACTTATTTCAAATGCTTGTAAGTCAAAATCATGTACATGGATGACTTTCAACTTTGGAAATTATGTTTACAATCTTCTTGAAAGTGTGTCAAGAATTTCAGACCAATTGGGTCTATTTGTCATGGTTGCCTCAAACTACCCATAATGGAAAAAACGACCTTTTGAGACATAATTTTTTAATTGCAACTTGGATTGGTCTATAATTTTCTAGGCATCAAGCTAGTAGTAAAATACACCTATAGTAAGATTTTCACAAGAATCATATCCAACAAACATTGCACTAAGAAGGGCATGTTGGAAAATAAATAATGGCTTGAAATTATGCCTTAGAGCTTTAAGGATTAATTAATTATTTAACATCAATGTGCCGACCTTGCCCTATTGCCATGGTACAAGAACATTCCTAAGTATTCCAAAAATATTATGAATGAGCTAAGTAGAGTCCAATGATTCTAAAATTCCAAAATATTCCAAATTCTCTAAAATCTTGTTGATCATTGCACTATACAAATCAACAATAAGCAAGTGGCCATTTTGTTGGCTCTCACAAAAATTTGATAATCAGTGAAAAAAATTATTACAGTGCTCCGATCAACAAAAACTAGTTGATTATTTTATTGGATTGATCATGATTTTCTAGCAGTACTACCTCTGAATTTCTCTTATAAGAAAAAATTGATAAAAAAATGAATACAAAAATACCTATTGTATTGTCAATTTTGAGCAACACCTTGCATTGCAAGATTTATTTCAATGTAATTCACTTTTTTGTTTCTAATTAAAATTCTTGGCCAAATATGCTTGACATGATGATAAATATGGAAAATTTGTAAGGTGCAAAATTTTCCCACAAACAGTGGTCAACGTCATGTAATATTCTCAAATCATTGACAAACTTTCTCTCATACTTCAAAAGGCCGGCTAATGTCTTGTAAATTATATAATGGTCAAACTCCACCAAATGTTTACCACATGTTATTACACGATTGTATTCCAACATCTTGCATATAATTTGATTCTTTTTAAAAAAAAAAYTTCACTTGGCTCCATGCACTCAAAATAATAGTTTTGAGTTTTTTTATTTGGCCAAGAAAGGCCTTCAAGCTTTAGTTGCGAAGAAGTACATACTCTTAACCCCTTTTGCATGTTATGGCCAGAAATGGCCTACTGTGGCCTGAATCCTCCATTTTAGAGGCCTAGCATATTTTTCTTGAAAATACGTGTAACTTCAAAAATTGGGGCAAAGTTATGGAGAATTTTTAGGTCTTAAAATTTTTTTTTTGAGTGTGTGCAGATTGAATAACTGCAAGATCAAGCATTTCCGTGTATTTAAGGGTATACGTAGCTCACAAACTAAAAATCTGAGGAGGTACGCTCTGTCAGTACACAGGCTAAGCCGGTCAATGGCCCCTTGCGGATTCTGTGGTGTGCTTTGTTGATACCGGTAGGGGTTCTATGGCAATCATACTAGTAAAATCATAACTCCCTCCGTAATATCACAAATGCTACCATTGATACTTGGGGCTTGTGCTTGCTATGCGACGCACATTGTATCACATATTCGTAAAATTTTGATATATTTGAATAGAATGCATGATAATGATTTCAATAAGTCTTTAAAATAATCATTTTAAATATTTTGGAAGAATATTTTCAATCATGCATACATAGAAATTGTATTTTCACACAATGTGATATTACAGAAATAGAGTAGCAGTTTGCAATCACTTTTGTAATATGAGTTTTTACAAAGGGTTATTTTATCGAAATAATGTAGTTGTTGCAATTAAGGTGATATTAAAGACGATCCATAAGATGATGTTATAG
>VACF01001468.1:0-13671 GCA_006891605.1 Pleurozium schreberi | reverse complement strand
CAATCATGTTAGTGTTACAGCACTAAATGTCATCATAGACACTATTTGTCAACTATTAGACAAAATTATTTTACAAAATTACATTTAGTGTTACATATTGTTTCATTAAATTGCAATTAAAAAAATATAAACCTAAATATATGAATTAAGGGGTGGTAAACACAACACTAAATGCAAACTACTTGAAATTTAGAGTGGGTGTGGTAAAAGTTCAAGTAACACTATCAGTAACATAACGCTAAATACCATTATTAGTGTAGTGTTTGGATGAAAGTTACAAATAATAAAATTTATAGAGTCACAGTGTTTTTAGATTTATTGAAATTTTTATTATTGATTCAAGTATTTATACTCAAGGTAGCTTTACTTTTGCTCTGAAGCTCAAATTCATATAAAATTATATTTCTAAAAATCAAAGTAAATTTGTTATTCTATCCTTAGTTTTTTTTTAGAAAACAAAGCATAAACTCAACTTTAAAAGCTTCATAATTTTGTTTGTTTTATTCGGAAGCAAAAAAAATCATTTTAAATGTCAAAATTAAGTTTTGTGGAAAAAAATTAGAGTACTTACATACTTTTTTTTCTTTATTCTATGCATGGTAATTTGTAAAATATGAAAAAGATGGAATTTTCATACAATTTCTACTGCATCCTTCAACTTACAACAACCAAATTTGATATTAAATGGAGTACTAGAGTTAATTCTTGGAATTAGGTTCCTTTACTACAAAATAGGAATGAAACAACATAAGGTAGGAGTCTCCATTTCAAAAACCTATGTTGCAAACCAATTATGAAAATAGAGTAGAATTTTTCTAAGGTGAACTTGTCTAAAGCAATGATCTCTTTAAAGTGATGAAGTATTGATTGCCCAATCCAACAACACTAGGCCCAATCCCAGACATGCACATTACAAAAGTTCTTTGCGATTCTTGAGCATGGGAACTTGAGCCCAATTTCAAGGCTATGACTTTAAAGAAATTACATTGTATATAGATATAGGAAATCCAAATTGTACATTTTGCACACATGAATGCAAAATATGGTTTAGGGAACACCATATATTGTACAAGAGAGGTAGATTTGGCAAAGATGTGTCAAAAGTGAATTTCCACGTTAAACTCTCAAGGGGTCACATCACCTCACACCAATTACAAGATGACATGTAGCACTTTATTACAAAAAGATGACTTAGTTTATACTGAATCTCACTTTCACCTAGGATATTTGAACTACACAATTTCATAACATATTCATAGATATTCCAAAAATCACCTATTTGTTTCAAAAAATCATGATTTGGGGCATGTACCTACGGTCTCAATTTTTGTCTTGATTTTTTGAAACTTTTTTTAATGATAGAAAAACTAATTAGCTTCATGGGAATATAATTTTTTTCTCAATCGGTGCCTGGGAACAAAAGTTATGCTCAAAACAAGTCAACACAAGGGAGAAGGGGGGAGAGGGGGCATCAAAAAAAAGTTTTTTTTTGAATTTTTTTCTCATACAGAGAGAGGACACGCAGGGGGAGAATCGAAACAGCGCACCAGAGGACATAGAAATCTCCATTGATAAGCACATCACTTCCAAAGATTGGCCTCACTTAACACACCCAAGTTAGAGCTGAGCCGCAGTAACATACCAAACTTGATGAAGGCATACGGCCGCGCGACAGTTTCGATTTGCGATCGATTAACTTTCTCAAACTCCCGTTGCAGCTCCTCAAGATACTGATACGCGAGTTTCTTAGGGTATGATCGCTCGCAGAGAGTGAGATAACATACACCTCCTTCTATAATGTAGCTGAATAAAGTTAGTTAAGGTGATCCATCCAAAGGCCGGGTACTATCGAAATAATTCAGTAAGCAGAGAACTTACAGACAGGATAAACCAATCACAAACTACATGCATTCACTTGTTGCGAAGTATGCACACCGACAACTCCGTTGTACCAAATCATGTCGAAAGTATAACCCTAACTAGAGCGACCGCATGACAGAGTGAACCAAAAGTATCTTCGTCAAGCATGCATCCAAAATCGAGGCCACATGCAACCGCCGACCAGATCCGATCAGCACTTGTGCACATCTCATTACCAGCGAAAGACTCCACTCGAAACTGGCGATCGCGACAAACTCAAACATAAGAATAAAACGTAGAAAGGATACTGAAAAAAGTAGGGTCCAGTCTCAACAGACATCCGGGACGCCTCATGTTGGCGCCGAGAAAGCTCTTTGCACAGCTGCTTCGCCTGCTGCTTGTAAAACTCGATGTCCTTCTGGTCCCGGCCATCATCCAACCCTTCCGCGAGTGGTAAGCCGTCTGTCACCCTTGCAATCAGGGTGAGCTTTACCATGATTCTGATCCACCAAGCTCTGACAACACAACAACTAAACACCCTCAACAAGAGCAATTCCACAAGGACGCACTTCAATACAAATGTCACCCTAACAGGCAGGCTTCGCGTACACACTACACACCCCTATCCGAACCCTATACCAAGTCATTCTACACCGAAATTCGAAGCTTCGCTACAACATCTCGACACCGTCCTCGAAGAAACCCTAACGAAATTCATAGCAAAATCAAACGTTCGGGATTACCACAAACCACCCTACCGCGCACCATCCACCAAATTCTTCGATGTCTGGTTCAATCGATTCCCACCGTTTCAAACTCTCCTTCGCCCGAGGAGTGAACCAGCACAGCGACACGGATCGACTGAACGTCGAACTACTGCACACCGTGAAGCTCTCGCCCTAACTTACCAAGTCCAAGCTCTGACAGGCGACAGCGCCAATTTCATGAAGAATAGCAAGTCGACGCACAACAGCCGAAGGCTGAAGAAGCTGGAGTTGGATGAATTAAATTACATCCATCTATCTATTCRCTTCAGTTATACTGCAAATTGTATATGTGRTGCTGCCCTAGTCTCTCCCTGCATGGGTAGGTCTGTAAAAGTAATAATAAAAACAATGAAACTAAGGGCAGATTCCACATAAATTATGTCATTTTTGTATAAAAGTGCCACATGTCATCTTGGGAATGGTGTGAGGTGACGTGGACCCTTGAAGAGTTTAACGTGGAAATTCAATTTTGGCACCCGAAACTTTCATGTTTGGAATTTCACATAGAAATGACCAAAGACATGTGGAAATATTAAAAGTCAATGAAAGTAGATGCACRCCTAAAAATAKTTTTGCAAAGCTTTTATAAAAAATTTAYATCAATGAATTTGGAAGAAAAGGTCATAGCAAGTCAATTGTTCGATTTCAAATTTCATAGTGTTTGCAATGTGGTGCTATTAGCTACTAAGTATCAAACTAAAAATAGATATTTTGTTCACATTTGGAGCTAGAATCCTTACAATTGGGCAACCTCAAAACAAGTCTACAAAATTAAATGTTCATTTCAGGGCTTTTAGATTGTAGGGACTAGTTTTGAATTCTTTTACATGCCCTAGCTTTAATCAACTCCTTGCCATTCCTTGGGTCCCTTGACACCACATGCTTCTCTCCTTTGAAGGCTTTGGTCCAATTACCTCTATTTCCTTTGATCCTAGGATGGATAGSTAGAGAGAGGACATGACGCTTTTCATATGGCAACCTAAGAATCATTTAAATGTCCATAGGACAACGTAGAGCCGTATGGGATGTTTTTTTTCAATCATTTCCTAAAACCGAACTATTGATTGAAGTGACTTTTGGGTCAAAGTCCACACAACCTCTTTTGACAATGATTTCCAAAATACATTCCTAAGTAAGATAGAACCACCTATTTCCGATTGGGGTCCAATAATCAACCTATAGACTAACATGTTTCCAACCAAGGCTATAATGGGTTTTTTTTTCAATTTTTCAAAGTTGGGACTAAGAGTTCATGACACATGTCCCAACTTAGTGTGCAAGATGGTAGGAAGCAATGAATGGAAAAGTAGTTTTTTGAGTGATTGGAATTGGAAGAGTTTAGAGATTGGTAATGCTTCCTACTCACTTTTCACAATTGAAAGTTCATAGTCATTTCAATTCATGTGATAAAATCACCAAATTTTTTTCAATCCCCATCATTTTTATCAACACACCTCTGAAAATATTTACTTTATATTGCATTGGTCCAAATTTGTCAAAAATTCCTTGTGCAGTCGACTATGGGCGGTTCTACYTTATCATTCAAAAGCTTGAGTGAAGTACAATATCTTCTTTCTAATAGCACAATTCTTTACCTTCCTTGAAGTTGTTGACACAGTTTATTTCAACTCCAATAAACATAAAGTACTCCATAATACATTTTGATCCTTCTAGCACTTAAGGATTACCTTTCAATTTATGATTATTTCCAAAATTACTTCAACAAACGTTCACCAAGACCATGGTCCGCAATGACCTTAAACTACCCCGGGTAATAGGATGGATGATAGGAGCTTCTGTTGGAATCCACGAGGTTCCCGGTGCAACTCCACAAGCTTGACATATCTCGCATGGGGGCTCTTCGTGCTAGGGCGACTGGGTGACGCGCCAGGTTTCTCTTTGCGGTGTTTGCGGTGTCATGAGCTGCGGCCCTCCGGGGCCATATGTTTCAAAAAAAATGTTCACCAAGACCTCACTAGTGTCACATGCATTATAAGAATAAATTTTGTAAGTTACAATCTTCTGAATCACGGTAATATTTATCTACTTGATTCAATTTATACTCATTWAGAGATATGAGATTTCATTAAAATGTAAGAAAATCATTAAAAAAAAGTTTAATACAATATTAGACTAATGACAAGTTCTCCTCAAGGTTGTCATAAAATTGGAGAGCAATGCTTGCCGGTGGCGTTGGGTAAGAGCTCTAAGTTTTCAAGGGCAATGGAGTTCCAAGCACGAGGGATTGAAGAGTTATGGTTGTTGGAATCTACGAAATATGCTCATTCCCCAACTGTACTGACTGTATGCTGGCATGATTGTTTGTCATCCATGTCCTCTCAGCCAATTAAAACTCGTCCAGCACATCATCCAGCCTCACCTCGCACCGGTAACAAACAGAAATCGCATTGTCGCGGCGTCAATCACCATTTTTCGTATTCTTCTCCCTGATTTGGATTGTGTTTGGGTTCTGAATCAGAGATGAGTGCACACAGATATGAGCATCTTGAAATTTGAAAGCAAATTTTCGCTGTTTAGGGTTCCGTATGCAATTTCTTATATTCATTCTGAGTCTTCGTTGTGGAGATTCAGTTGTTGCTGCTGGAAATTGCTCCGGAGTTTTTTGAATTGAGTGTTTGGTTTCGACATGGTCTGTGCTGGAGTTTTACGGATTCAGTGTCCAGAATGCAATTTCTGATTCTCTTACTAGATTTTTTGCAATGGAATTTTAATAGTACGAATTGTTTTGATTACGGGCGAATCAGAACATGGCCTGTGCTGGAGGTTCAGGAGCTTCCGCATGTGAMTGTCGCGTMTGCATTYTCTTTTTCTCTTTCAGTCTGAGTCGCTTTTGAGGAGGTTTTTKATACGGGGTCTTTAAATGAAGCTTTTGATTTAAGTGTTTTGACTTTTGTCGAATAAGAGCATGGCCTGTGCTGGAGGTTTAGGCGTTCCCGCATCTCAGTGTGCGGGGGATGTGATTAGGGCGAAAGGATTTTATGGCGGAGCGCATTCGGCACGTTCTTTGAGTATTATAGCGCCATTTCGTTTTTGTGATTTGCGGTGTCGGCGATGGTCATCTCTGAGGGCGAGGAGCTTGAGAAGGAGAGGCAGCTGTGATGAGAGGTTATGGCATGTTCGGGAGCTTGTTTGTCTTGCGGAGGCGTCGTCGACGGAGACTGCAACAGGGAGCGAGCTGGAACTCGAATTTTACGCTGTGCGGAAGAAAGTGGAGGATTTAGTAGAACGAGTAGGGSAGGTTTTGGCGTCTTCGGGGATGGCGGAGCAGAAGGCGAGGGTAGCTGACCTGGAGCAGCAATCGGCGCAGGACACTCTTTGGGACGACCCTGCCGCTGCGCAGAGGACTCTTTCGGACCTTGCGGAAGTGAAAGAGAATTTGTCTTTGTTGCAGGAGTTTGAGACCAAGGTCGAGGAGGCGCAGCTGATAATGGAGCTGATGGGGGAGAAGGAAGGACCGGATGGCGGATTGGTGCAGGAAGCAGCGCAGACCGTCGTATGGCTGAGTAATGCGTTGGACAAATTTGAGCTTGCGAAGCTTCTTTCCGGGCCGTATGACCGACGAGGGGCGCGCGTGACGATATCCGCGGGGGCAGGGGGTACAGATGCGCAGGATTGGGCAGAGATTCTGCTGCGGATGTACTCGCGGTGGGCAGAGCAGCAGGGGTATACCGTGAAGGTGATGGAGAAATCTACCGGGGATGAGGCTGGCATCAAGTCGGTCACATTTGAAGTGGACGGGCGRTTTGCGTATGGTTATCTTTCCAGCGAGAAAGGTACGCATCGTCTCGTGAGGCAATCACCGTTTAATGCTAAGGGACTGCGGCAGACGAGCTTCGCGGGAGTGGATGTGATGCCTATATTTGAGGAGGAGTCGTTGGATGTGGAAATCCCGGAGTGGGATTTGGAGATTACAACCACCAGAGCTGGAGGCAAAGGGGGGCAGAATGTGAATAAAGTGGAAACGGCTGTGCGCATTGTGCACATTCCGACCGGCATTGCTGTTCGGTGCACGGAAGAGCGATCGCAGCTCGCAAATAAGATCAAAGGGCTGCGGTTGCTGAAGTCCAAACTTCTTGTGATCGCTCTGGAGCAGAAGGCGTCTGATTTGAGAGAGATTCGAGGAGATRTGGTGAAGGCCGAGTGGGGTCAACAAATCCGAAACTACGTGTTCCACCCTTACAAGCTTGTGAAGGACGTGCGCACCGGCGCCGAAACCTCCGACGTGGCCGCTGTTATCGACGGTGAGTTAGGCTCCTTCGTCACCGCATATCTGCGTTGGAAAACCTCCTCGAATGATTAATTCTTCTTCGTCAGCTTCACCGAGCTAAGGTGGTCCATAATTCCAGTGCCATCACATTTTTGACCTCTCTTCTAAAATTCGAGAGAGATGTTGACCGCCCTTAGAGAATTAGGTAGAGATTTATGAGAACGATTGAGAGATTTCAAAGTCTGGCCGTGTAATGTTACTTGAGGCAAATTTTCAGTGGTGCCGTCCATTGCTACGAATTCTAGCTTGTGTGGTCAAAGACTGCTCAAGCATCCAGTGGAGCGAAATGCTTATCGCGATGGGATGATATTGATTTGCACTCCTTATCCACCTAGTCGATTTTTGCTTTCATGACATGCTTCTGCTAATCATTGGTGAAGCCAAATGGGGCATTATGTTCTGACCTTTATCTCCCTAGATGCAAGCGGAGTTGCGTGACAATTTTAATTCGCTAATGTGGTATTTCAAGCGATTATTCGACGCGACCAGGACCAGAGAGTTCAGAACATTCGATGGGGCCGTCAACACCGAGACATACCTCAGCTTGTTGGGGAATAACGATGCATGCATATACGTCGAAGTATTTTAAGTCGTCAACTTACGATGCCCGTCTTACATCAGCGATGCTCGGTGCAGAGTACAGGTCACCGAGGACAGAACGAGAGTGTTCGCATCGCAGTCCTCTACCATCACGATTCTATGACATGCTTCTCTCGTGTCTTTCAAACGCTATGAGCAGGTACATATTGGGAGTCATTTTCTTTGTAAAAGATCCTATTGGCTTTCCAAACCCTGGCAGTTGAGGTTCGGTTACCCTATGAAGAAGACACCACGAGATCTTCTAACGATTATGGACTGCCAATCTTCTCAATGCTGTGTAACTGGTTGCGTCGTCTAAAATGAACTGTAGATTAGGTCTTGAAATTTTCTCCCGGATCCTTTACAACCTTTGAGGTTTTGGCATGGTTTCCGCATCACACATCTAGGGTTCTATGTTAAGAATAGGGTTATGATTGGTTTACGGTTGGTCATCCAAATCAGGCATGAATGTGAAGAAGAAGCCCAGTGGATAATTTATAGCTGACGTTATAGCGAGCTTTGTTCAGATGAAGGCTGTTGTTGCATGTCTGGCGATGATCATTCTGTGCTTTGGTCTAGCCCAGTAAGTCCGTCTGTTTTTTATGCTCGATCCGCAACTTTATAAATATAGGCATTCTATTTGATGCCTGATCTTTGCTTTGCTCACCTCTAATCACGGATATCGTTTGGATATGATCAGGAGACACTTCGGTGTGTAGGAGCAGCCTTGCCTGTTGGACTTGGCTATGCTATGACCACCAGCCAAGTGAAAAAACTGCCAAAGGGAGGATTCAGGCAAGGGGAAGCAATGTGGCGCCAACGTCATCGATGGGCTGCACGACGTCTCTGTGGTCTAATGACTGAGTTCCGCGAGTAGGATCCTATTTCCTTTTTAGAATTCCACTACCCTATGTGCTACACCTTTGCTTAAGGTGCTCAACCTCGTAAACGTGTAACCATGTGGCGTAAAGTTCTTTCGTGATTCTGGGTTTTCTTAGATGGAATATTTGTCCGCAGATTGTATCAGTTGTAACGTATTTCGTCAATGTTGATCTTATTCATCTCCATGCTTGAATGCAAGTGAAGTGATGATTGGCATGGCACTGGATTGTTCTGGTGCAGGCCATCTGCACTTGGGTGGTTAGTCGACCTCATTGAGAAATCGTCTGCTATACGAGGAACGCGAGGACTTCTGTCTCGACCTGGCGTCAATCAACAAAGTCTATTCTTTGTGTCCGTTCCTCTGCCTCTCTGCTTCAAATCAAGGGAGACTTGCCTATATCTAAAGGAAGCTGAAAAGGAGATCATTGTTTCTACTCCAACAGTGGATACTCTTGCAAAGGCAAGACTCGTCAGACAATCAAAAAAATCTTCCTTCTATATCTAATCTGGAAATGATTCTTATTTGAAACAGATACAGTAGATTCAGTAATGCGAAGTCCGTCCGGTGGATGCTTACTGGAGTTCTGGGTAGATGTACTTGACTTTCATGTTTTTACATCATTTTAAATTATTTAGTGCAATGCTTATTCTTCAATCTTTTAGTTTATGTATAAGTGTTTGACAAGCTCCAAACATTTGCATCTGTCTTGAGAACACCTCTTCACAACGAGTGGTTCCCTTTCAAGAATGCATTATCAATTTGTGCTTTGAAAGTTTTGAGTCCGACTTTTATTTTCAGATATATTTTTGTGATGCCTTTGTAAATTTCTGGTATGCGTACAGGATTCAAAGGAGGCTCTGAAAGTTGTCGATTCCTACAACTACACTGGCAGCACTGACCATACTGTCGGCTCACTTCCGTCTCATGACTGGGAATTGGTGGAAAATAGTGGAACAAATGACTTTTTGAGTGGCCTTAGTGAAGTTCACAGCGGCTGGCGAGGATTTGAGCAGAAGATGTCTCTCTTTTTCAGGGGTTGTTGGCTTGCAGTAATTTTTATCCCTTTTATGGTCGTGGCTTTCACATTGTACTTTGTATCGACACTTTTATCTGCTAATTGGGCGGAGTATCTTCAGTGCATGGTGTGGGTGATGCTCCGGTATTGCTTGGAGCGAGGAGGAGCTGCTTTTATCAAGTGGGGTCAGGTACGTATCTTGTTCTGTACTCAATTGTGACCTTGTTGTTCGAAATTATATGTTGTAATATATTTATCACAAGTTGCATTCTATCAGCTGTGTCCGTGGTTAGTCTTTTGCGTATAATCAACTTGACCTGGGAGGAAGAACCTGATGCTTTATTTGACAGAAATTTCGGAGTTGAGAAGAGTTTTTTTTTCGGAAATACAAATGTTGTCATTTTTCTGTTTTATTATCCATATTTCAGGGAATTTGTTGCGGCYGCCATTTGTTGTACGTATGTATTGACACTTCAACTGTAAATTGCCTGTATCCCAGCTGGTCTAAATTTGATTCTTCGGTGGTGTTCTAAATCGATGCGCAGTTGCCGACGTGCCAGATCCAACTGTTGACTTTATTTACTGTGGATGCAGTGGTCTTCAACACGAGAGGATCTTTTCCCAGAAAGCTTGTGTCGAATTTTAGGCCGCCTCCACGATCAAGCCCCGACTCACAGTTATARGCAAACTCGCAGGGCAATCTTAAAGCATTTCAAGCGTCCTATTGAAGCTATATTTGATGACTTCCCACTGAAACCCTTTGCCTCCGGTAGTATAGCGCAGGTGATATATCGATTGAYTGCATCTTCTGGTTGTTCTTGAAGTCTTTTATGCTATCACTTCTAGGCCCATTTCTRTTCATRATACAATTRGCCMTCTTTRTTTTGWATATTTTGTGATAAACRTAYTCAYTCACTCCCGTAGTATCACAACCTGAACCTACTCAGCAATGTGAAGGCAGATAAATGGAGTATTAAGAGGTAAAGAAACTGTAGCTTTGGCCAGTTTTCAAYACTTTTCCTTTYGAATGTGMATCGTTGAGGTGACTAACAACTRCTTCGTGCCATCAGGTGTACAGAGCTAGGTTGAAAGATCCGGGCGATGGCACACCCTTAAATGTAGCAGTAAAGGTATGTGCCCATCTTCTAGATTTCTAGTTGGTCGTGGTTGTGTTAATCGTTAAGGTCGTGAGGACATGCAAATGATATTTAGCTCCTACTAAGTATGCTTGTGTTCAATCATTCAGGTGCGACATCCCTCGGTTGCTTTGAGGATTTACCAAGACGGCTTTGAACTAAGTGAGATAAGATGGTGAGAAATTCCCAATGCAAAGATTCTACAAAGTGGGCTTTGAACTAAGTGAGATAAGATGGTGAGAAAACTCTTTGGCAAGAAAATCCAAGATTTGAAACTAAAGTCAGTGGGACAATGTGATATTCAAGATGGTGAAATCAGAGATATTTGGATTTAAACCTGTATGCAAGAGAAGGAGATATTAAAGAGGTCTGGAATACGCACAAGAGACTGATAATATCCCTAATGGTTTGGGTGTGAACACAAAGAATGTGATGCTAAGAAGGTCTGGGTGTATTTTTGATCAAATTCAACACAAAATAGTGAAATTAGGTTGCCTCAACAACTACGGTAGGTTGCCTTACATCAAGAAAGTTACTTTACAAGCAATCAAAGTCGACAAAATATTTCTAAAAATATTTCCGTCTGTACACATGGAGGTTCATGAGTCCCCATTACAACAACACCTAAAACAAAATTCAAAAGTAGTGCAATCTTGTACAATAACTGTCAAATGTCGAGAAATTAGTGTGGGGGCAACCTGATTTCACTATTTCGTGAAGTCTCTTAAGAGACTACGATCCGTGGGTGAAGAAGGAACGACGACGAATGCACACGAGGCCGGTGGTGAGTGCAGAAGGCGAGATCGGACGAGGTTCAGCAGAAAGGAGGATGGATGAAGAAAGGTCACCTAAGGGATGAACAGGCAGGCCAGAGCCGGCGGTTTCCGTCGAGACAACCAAGGAAAGGCACCAACGTCCTCAGTAGTCAATCACCATCCCCTTCCCATTCTCCCCTTCCCAGCCAAAACAACGCTGCCACTCTCCAGATCGCAGCCGCAGCCGCCTCGCCCCYGTCGCTTCCATATCCCGTCACTCGTACCCCTCCTCTCTCCCTCTCACACCACACCACATCCACATTCACTATGTCTTCTAATATCTGCTCCCAAACTCCAACAAGCACTCGCAGGTCTACTCGGTGAATTCAATCAGGAAAAAGAGAGAGAGCAAGAGAGCGAGAGCGAGAGAGAGAGCAGAGCAGAGGAGAGTTCGACCAGGTTTGAGTTGAGAATACCACTCACAATTGCAACCATGAATTCCTGCACCTGTCAATGAAAACACACAATCAGAGGAGCAGTGCAGGAACTCTCCTGCTGCACTTTCATTCTTCCTGAGTGCGTGCCTGGGCCCCTTCTTCAGAGCAGCAGAAAAGAAGACCAGGCCAATCGACCGYCGACGTTGTTGTTAGGATGGGAAGGCCGGCTCACATGTCAGCAACCTGCCTCCAAATGACGCACCCAAGAAGGTTCGCGTTCTTCTTCCTTGAGCAGAGCTGAGTAAGAAAAACTAAATTTTTTGTCGTTGCAAGTCCGAAGCTGTAAGTTTTCCTTGTAATTAATCGGCCGCTGCTATCTGCATGAGMCATTGAGCATAATTAATGCATGGATGTGATAGGGTGGATTTCATGCTGTTGTTTCAATGTTAAAACATCCYAGGCCATTTGAGAACTCCTTAATCAAAAGTATTTCTATTCACACCAGAGAGAGAATTTTCTGAGCGCGATCGTTTACTGGAAAACGAATGGCACAAGCATGTGCTGAGTTTACCTTAAAAGTGGCATTCTAGAACTTGAATATTCTGTGCWTAAAAGGATGATGACATCATTCCTGAGTGACACTTAATTTGCATAGTCAACCCTCTCAAACGACACTCTATAATTGTACACTCCGTGCAATATCCTGAGGATATGTACACATCTTATCTGACAAGTTGCACATAGAGCTGGGTAAACACGTATGTAAGTGCAATTACACGCCCAATTGTTCCTCGAGATACCGTTGTTGGAGGAAAAATATAGGTAGATGATTACTGGAGAATTTTAAAGCCGCTCCTCTACCACCCTTTGAGAAAAATGTCGAATGCCATCTTCTCTCAAGTACAATTAACCATCTCTAACAACACATTCTGTAATTACTTATTTCCTGTATATCCTAAGATTCAGTCATATTGTATACAGATCCGATTGGACATCTTCCACATGTCAGGCTGGGAACACGAGTAAGAAAGCCATCTAGGAGTCCACTGTCCCACAAGACAGTGTCATTAGAGAGGGTAGAGGGTAGATTCCTTGGAACCTATAAAATAGAAACTCGACATAAATCAAACATGACAAAACATCAGTATGATTGCAAAAGCTGTTGCAGCGATGCTAACCTTGTTTCGGGAGGGGCAGACGCGTATTTGGAAGGCGGTCATTACCCGCAGGGACGGCTGTCTGTTTCCTGGTGCTTGCGCTATGGGTGAGTTTGTGCAGCGCCTTCTCCGGGGATCTAGACTCGGAATTGATCGAGACGGAGACCGGGTGGCAGTTCGACGATGACATCGAAGCCTTCGACAATGCCACGGCCCCGGCCCCCGCCCCAGCTGCTAAAGCCATATCCGGTCGAGTGGCGCTCATCAACGGCGACTTCGAGAGTACCAACGTCTCCACGAACGCCACCACGCTGGCCGACAGCACGGCCACCACCATGATCCCCAACTGGCTCCCCGGCGGAGCGGGTGTGCAGGTCAGTGTCCGGGAGAAAAGATTTGAGATAAGTCTGTTGCCATTCCTAGAATACACATAGCCAAATGGTCCACAGATTTCCCTCCACCGGGACGTTCTACATCTGTATCTGGAAAACCGTCATGATCTCCACGATAACTCACAAGTCACTGGAATTAAGATTTTTTCCAGAATCTATCAAGAATCTGAAAAACAAGTATCTGGAAACGAACGCTTGCTGTATATGGATCAGGAAAAAAATTGCTAAACAAGGTTCGAGACAAAATTTCCAGATACAGAAACACAGTATCCAGTGGGAATGCCATCTGTTTCTAGCTGTAAACAGGAACTTTTCTTGACAGCACTGATTGGTTTCTTTCCTAGAGCTTGAGGACTCTTACACTAGTAGTTGGATTTTTTCCGAACATGGGTGCAGGTGATC
>VACF01001467.1:0-19865 GCA_006891605.1 Pleurozium schreberi | reverse complement strand
TTCAAATAAAGGCAACGTAGGTTGATGAGTGGTGCTAAACCATCCAAGTTAGATATAGCTGCRCAATTCAAAATTCTTTAGAAATTTGATCTAAAAATTAAATTAACATCCATAATATACATATACACAAGAAAATGACTCAATGGATTTGTTGCATATCATGATGTATATTTTTGTAAATTGTGATTCTAATTTATACCATTGCATTCAAGATAAATTGTACGCAACCCAATGTATTCTTCTAAAGCTTGAATTTTTGTGATTCCCTATAAACAAAAGAAATTRTTCATWTTATTAAGTTCAAAGTTGGAAAYCAAATCTCTCCATAAATCTCWACAATGCATTATTATACAACCCAAAAATCTTATTCTTTCAACCTACAAGGATTTTCAATGGCATTACTCAAATATATTATAATCTCAAATCTAATATTTTAAGTATAATTTACAACCTTTTGGTGCAAATGTATTACATCATTGAGTTGTGGACAACTTGAATACCTACAATTTGTAAGTTTTTTTTTGTGAAATTACAAAAAATTGTTACAAAAGAAGATGATCCAAGATTTTATATTATAATGTATTATAAAATTGTATTACAATTAATCTATTTTTAAAAATTTTACAGTTGCAATTACATTTTTTTAAAATTTATCATTATTTAAATAACAATTCAAATATATACACAATAATGTCTTCAATTTATGTGATATATGAAAATTACAGTTTCAAATCTCTGCACAATTTTTTAAGAGATTCTTGACTCATCACAAATGCACCGTCCATGGTGTTAACAAATTGATGTGGTATATATATAAAGTTGTAAAACTCAATTTAATCCTTCCAAAATAAATTTTGTAATTTTGTTGCCTTGTTTGATTTTCCAATAGAAAGTACAAAGTTATAGGAAGTGCGTTAAAGAAGACAAATTAATTCAAACTCCATTGTATATAAAATTTTGGTATAAGGTCAAGAATTTGAATTTGAATATCAAATTAAGTATTTTAGAGATTGTTGTCAATACCAACAACAAAAAAATAAAAACTTTAAACAAATACTAATCGTCATTATCATCATTAATATTCTAATATCACAAATCTATCTTAATTTTTGTGTATCTAAAGCAAATCCAATGTACGTTTAATAAAATAGATTCGGAAAGATCATGATATAAATAGAATAATATTTTAATATTTTAATGTATTCATTTGATGGATTTGTTGGTAAGTTTGTTTAGCTTTCATTTCATTTAAAAGAACACACTACCTAAATAAATCATAGCTCATATATTAAATTATGGGGATAGTTATAAAAATGCTTTTAAAAACATCGTGCTGAAGACCAAGATTTTTTATAATTATTAATATGCAAATCATATCGTTGCAAAAATGTTGTATGGTTAAAAAGTAAATAATAGTTTTTTATCAACAATAATAATGAAAGTGAAATGAGAGTATAAATTTTTCAATGAGAGCACGAAACCTTGTAGAAAACTATAAATTAACCAATTAATGATTGCTATAGGATAATATTTTGAAAAATACAACTAATTGTATCCAAAAAAATTAGTATTTTAACATATTTATAAAATTACTTATAACCTTTAGAATTGACTTGTTACACTAAATCACTATGACAAAATCAGCTTCATTGTTATTGGAGAATTTTCCATCTTCAATTTATTGTTGTAATATGTATGTTTCCTTTATGGTCTTCCATTGGTTGATTTTTGTTATTTCTATTGTAATGGATTGATTGCATGTATATTGTATATAAGTAAATTACAATAATATAGCAATTAAAATCTTAAAATTTTAAATAACTAGATTTTTTGTATTTTGAAAGTTAAGTGAACCTAAGAAGAAAATTGTGGCAGTCGCATTGGATAGCTGCTCGTCGACAAGCACTGGTACTGCCTGTAACACCACAAAACACTCATGTAAACCAGGTTACTGAAACGGTATAAAAACTGTTTCATTCTGTACTCTGAGTTCTAAATCAGCCATAATTTGAACTTCTTTTAACGATTTTCAATATTTGTGTATGTACTTACAGCTTGAGCATTGAGTCATCAAAACACAATCCAAGAAAACCCTCAAGTCTAAGGCCACCAGAAACGGAAGATGGAAAAAACGGAAGATCATATTTCCTAGTCACGAACAAGATCCAGGGAATCTAAACCCTAATCTGGACTACGGGTTCGCCATACTGCAGGCAGCAACACCATCACCCGATCCTTACCGCTTAAATCGAGGAGATTGAAGCAGAGCGGCACATTTCGGACTTCGGTAATGAAGGTGATGGCAGCCCATATCTTTCGGTACAGCTTCCTGCTGCTCCGTATTACACACACTCCTGTTCCGCCGTTCACATACTTGACTGCACAAATTGACATCTCCACGTCAAGATCCATACAGATATTTTAAAAACGCGCAAACCCTAATCCTGTAAACCCCAGAGGAGTGTTCCGCACAATACCTTGAAGAGAAGGAAGGCTAGACGCAAGCCCATACTCGCCGAAATTGGTGAGCAGACTCTCATGGATGGAGCTCACCACATCAGAGTGACTGATCTTCACATCCGCCAATCTGAGRTCGTGACTAGGAACCATCTCCAGCACCATGTACCGGTTCTTGAAAACCACCATGGCTGAATCTCGTCCTGACGCGCAAAAACCTTCCTTCAAGGCTCACATGAGGGTATATAACTTTTACATTAGGTCGGACACAAAGTCACAATAACCTAGCATCTACCATCATAYTCACAGRGTATAACATTTACGCAGCCCAGACCGAAGTCACAACAATCTGCCAACCGAAAGCTCAAGTGTATCGAACAAGAGTAGTGAAACGGAGGATCACGGTCATTGGTCCTCAACGGTCATGGATCCATTTTCTCTTTTGAAGTCCCAGTACTGTAGTAGGTTGGAATCTATAGCGCCATCTCCTCTTCAATCTTTCTACAGTGCAGTTACTCAGACTCTGATCTTTGCCCTTGCTGCGAATTTTGCTCAATTCCCGAAGCTTCTGGATGCATTCATCGCTGCCATCTCTTTCAGGTTCAAGGTGAAGGTGAATTTGACCTATTTTTTAGTTCGTGATGCTGAGGAGTGTGATGTTTTAGGATTCTCGCTCGCCACCATGATTCAGAGTTTCGGGAGAAGGATCGGTGGAGCGAAGCTTGSGTGGCTTCATTACAACCATTTCCACGTTGCACCCAGCYGCAGCTCTGGTCTTCGAWTCGGAGGATCTTCAAGACGACAAGGCGTGGCGGTGATTCGGAGAGTTTGTGAATTGGAAGTTTTGGGAAGGGCGCGCCTCAGCGGGTCCTGCCATACCTCCTTTAGGGTTTCACGAAATTTGCTTGCATTTCAGGGTTCGTAGTTTCGTACCTCTYATTCTAATGATTWTTTGGTGTATGCTGTCATGGGTGCAGCAATTGCCTTGATTTCGTGCAGGCAACTTACATTGTGAGTGACCGAGAAAGAAATTGACTCTAATTCTGATATGCTCACGATTACTGCGAAAGAATTGGACATAGATGAGGCACTTTTGCTTCACAAGTGTTTTGTGCCAACTCACTTAGAGGATCACTGTAGCTGGTGAAAGATTATCGGCGATTATTGTCGTATATTGTTAGGATTGCGTAAATTTGTCTTTTCCAACGTCATGTATATTTCGGAAGTCGTTTTGGCTAGTTTGTTCTGTAGAGGACCCGGAGACATACCGTGTCAAATTTGGTGCCTCGCTTGGTGAAAAAACTGATTWCATTTGAAATTTTCAGAGGTTGGCGCAACGCGAAGGAAAGGATTTGCGATCAAAGTGAATGGATCTGTTTTGGAGCCGACGGGTTTAGATAGTGAAGGAAATGGTGAAGAGAAGAGCGACACCGAGAGTACTGTAGGTGCTGCGGTTCTCGGTATTCAAGCGGAGAATGACTTTCATGAATTGAATGGTGCTATCGACGAGGAAGAAGCGCAAGAGGACTTTCTAAGTGGAGAGCTCATCTTAAACAGTCAAGAAGCTGTCCTTTTCAACAGACAGAATAATAAAATGGAAATAGAGGACGACGATAGTGAATTTTTGACAGTGTGGCCCCAAGCGCCAGGCGAACCAGAGCGTTGGTGGCGGATTCCGGATTTTATACACGAAGTGCTACCCCTCCCTAAGAATTTTAATCCACAACTGGAGGTCAGTTCAGTGCTTGTACACAATTAGGGTATGAAAAGGAGGACAGAAAAAGTAGGGTTGCAATTCTTTACCCCCTGCAATGACCTTCCTTTGGTTTCACCAAATTCGCTTGCGTTTCACGAAATTGTAATGATTTTTTGGTGTATGCCGTCCCAGGTGCTTCAATTAAATTGAATTTCTTGTAGGCAACTTACATTATGAGTGGTTGAGAATTTTTTTCACTCAAATTCTGATATGCTCACAAGTACTGAGAAAGAATTGGATTTCAATGAGGCACTTTGGCTTCCTTAGAATTTATGCTTTTTTCGGCGAGCTTTGAGTAAGTTATGCTTGTTAAAGTCATGTTCATGTCGCATGACTTTTTGCAAGTTGCATGTTTTTGTTTTCTTTTGCGGTGGGTTTGACAGTTTCGGCAGAATTTGACTGTTTTAGAACTCATAGACAGCATTGGAAAGAGAAATCCGTGTTGGTCTAAGGCAGACCTCCTTATGAAGTATGGCGGAAATTTTAATGAACACCATGTTTTGTGTTTTTAGATGCAGAAGCTGATCCAGTTTTGATGGGTTTTTGCAGATTATATATGACAAGCTTGGCTGGCGCATCCATTCACGCGAGCTACTCTTACGTATTCTGGTCCCCATCTGAACCTGTCTCATTGAGTTGTGAATTCATTGTTGTGTCATTTTCATATCTGATGTTCCCTTGGCTCATACCAGTGATGCCTGATGGTCTGCCTTGCATWTGTTTCTAGCATGGGGCAGGTTCATAAAAGCTATTATTTGTCAAAAATGCCGCTATCTCTCAAGGAGAGAAAGCTGAGGAAGCCACTTATGTCATGGCAAAGGTTAGAGACCATGAGCGACGACAATTTGATGACTTTCGCTGATGCACACGGAGAGGTTGACCCACGATTTCTTCAAGTTGCTGTTTTCTATTAGAGAGATCACCCCTTAGAGTTACTCTAGAAACCGCTGCTCTGTTACGATTGGAAGTTTTTTGCGTTAGAATTTGCTTTAATTGCCTTAAAAGGGTTTAACGCAGCTGACCTTCTCTCAATGACAGGCTCGATCACAGCTGGCTTTACTAGGAGATACTGTCTTGAATCTGGCTGCTTCTCTCTATCTGATTCGCCAACACCCTTTGCTGTCAACTGTAAGCCACTCGTCCTGTTTCGACGTTTTATTGTCTTATTAGTGTTTCATGTAAGATGGTATTGATTCGGAGCTGACTTTGGATTTGATACTTGAACTGTCTAATGTTTCTTCACAATCTCAATTTTTCACACAGAAAACCCTTATTTTTCACCTCTCAAATCGGTATGGAGGAAATCTCTTAACGCATGAAAAAGGAATCCTTGTCACATTGTTTTGTAAAGTTGAGCTCAAATTGAAGAACTGAATGCTGCTCAAGCTCATGCATCGTTTTCTTCACATGTATGAATTATTTTGAGCTTTAATAACGCCTGATTACCTCTAATTTGCCATGACTTGCTCTGAATAACTCTGAGCTGTCACAGTTCTATTCTTTGCCTCTGCTACTCAAGAATGTTATGCGTGTCATCACCCTACTCTATGATGGTAGGCTCCGTCAGTAAATATTTTCATATCTAAGTCAGCCAAAAGTGGAGCTCTAGCGAGGAACTTGACTCATCGATGTATGATGCAGGGGCTCATAACGGAACGRAGATCGCAACTGGTACTGATGACTCTCAACGGGCGCTCACTTTCCTTGGTTAATGTGATATTGCAGTTCGACGAATTTTTGTCAATTGTTATATTAAGTTTGCTATGCTGGAAACTCCACTTGTCATGAGAATACTGGATTGGTACTCCCTACAAAGATTGATAGACGTTTGGCTGCTACTTGAAAATCTTTCATGTGGTTGGGATGTAATTACAACTAGGCTGTGTTGGGCTTCCCCAGGTATGCAATAGCAACTTGGCTCGCGTTTGGTCGACATTACTGGATCTGCGCGAGCTTGTGTTATGTGACCCTCCCCTCTCCCAATCTAAAAAGTCTTCGGCAACGACCGTCCTAGAATTCCAGGTGGCTTTTAATTTGCTGAAACTGCGTACTGAAACTAACTGCGCATTGATTGTCTTTTCATTTTTGTTCGGAGTTCAATTTTCTWCAAACCTTAGAACAGTGTTAATAATTATGTGTGCTTCTCATTGCAGATGAAAGCTTGTGCTGACACACTCGAAGCCTATGTTGGTGGTCTCTATGTAGAAAAGGTGTTTCCACTTTTAACCTCTGTGTTTCCAAATGGTCAGAAGTTTCTTCTTTCCACGTCTATTGGATTTGAATTCTTGGAGTTGAATTAAATCATTTCAGAAAGCTTCGAGGCAGCGGATAACAGAATTTACCAATGGAAAGCAGAATTCTTGCTCTACATTTCTGAACAATAGAAGTATATTTTGGAAGTTTTTATAATCGTCTATTGACTTCCAAAGTGGACTTTTTTATTTTTAGCTTGCACACTTGCAGGGTGTACAACCCCTTTCTGAAAAAAATAATGCATTTCGTGTACAATCTTATGAGATTCACAGTGTTAGAGTGTTGGCAGGGTTTAGAAAGTGCACTGCAGTGCGTTGAGACCCGTTTGCTACCCCTCTTACTCCTCGCCGAACCAATAAGGAATCCGGTCGCCTTGCTGCACGAACGATGTGTAATATTATTGCATGAGAAACCAGACTACAAGTGAGACTTCCTTTCCATGCCACGATAAAAATCAATACTCCCCCTCCATCCCGAAATGATTGTCCACTTTGAATGTCATGTTTTTCTAAGGTTGTTTTGATTAGGTCAAAAAAATACTTCCTTGTGCCTAATTTTATTTAGGTTGCACGTTCTTTATTGATTCTAGTGTTGTAGAATTTGTAACCTTCCTTAATTATTTTTTTCACAATATGATCAATGAAATTGGCTCTCAAGAAAATTACCAACTAAATTGTGGACAATCATTTTGGGATGGAGTGAGTATATTTATATATATATGAGCATTCATGATTTTCATGTTGCAATTGAGCAATTCAGACTCATGAAGTGTTTCTTTGTTTTGATGCAGATTGATAGGAATCGACAATAAGAATACCCCAAACGAATCTTGCAGGATTAGGGTTTATGTGAAGGGCTTTCGCTTGTCCACTGGAATTGGGAAATCACAGAAACTAGCTAGACGAGATGCTGCAGAGAAAGCACTCATCAAGTGGCCAGAAATTTTTGGGTCCACGTCATAAGCTTGGATCTCCTTATGCCTTGTCTTACCTTAATCACATCAAGCTATGAGATCATATAAATTCAATGCAATTGTAAATCTTTTCAAGAAAGGTTTGAGTTTTATAAAAAAAATTCACTGCACATCTTGCATTGATTGTGTGGCGGCTCTGTGGTCGTGGCTAAGCGGTTGTAGGAAGAAGCATTCCCTCAATTCAATTCTACGGTAGGCACCTCTGGAATCGCGCATGATCTAAAACCACCATCTTCAGACTTTATACATCTCCAAAATCAATCAATCTATGCGCTTTTAGAATCAAATATTGACCCTTCATAACTTTTGCATACTATATCCGCATGTCGCATTATTTGGTGCATTGGAACCTCCTTTCACTTTCCATATGAATGAATGGCAGGTCTCCCTTTATAGTAAGGTAGGAGGTCCATAAAGCACCCATCTAAGGGCTGAAGTTGAATTTTGGCAAGGTAAAATTGCTTGAAATCATTTTCAGTAAATTTTCCTTGAAAGACAAGTGGAATTGGCATTTGACCCAAGTCATTTCATATTTTTTGGAGCTTTGTGTAATCAGTTATGATTTTTTGAAGTTGCAAAAATGTGCATTTCAATGGGCTCTGAAATAGACCACCTCACAACATTCAGTAGCAAGCATGGTCTCTACAATGATGGTGTGGAATATTCCACACCCAACAGCCTTTGCATCCTCCAMATGTCCAATTAGCTACTGATGAAGGCTGTTGGATGTGGTATATTCCCACCATCTATCCTAAACCAAGGCAATGCCATAGCATGCTACTGAATGTTATGCTCCTCAAAGGTAGACTGCTTGTACATTGGAGAGTGCAAAATGTACCTCTAGCTAGAGCCTGATTGGTTTTAGAACCTATTCAATTTTAGGACCTCCTACCTTATGTGCATGGTGAATGATGCTGATGATGCGGATATATAACTTCCCGGATGATGATCCTTCAATCTGTCTGTTTGCAACTGATCGAGTGTGCATTAACATCATTGTGCAGGCGGCTGCCAAGCTAGCCAGGCTGACACTGGGAACTTTAGATCGTCTAGCCCTTCGGGCTAGACAGCTCTGGGGGGCTAGAGTTTTGAGTTTCAGCCCCTATGACTTGCATTACTTCAACAAGAAGAAATTCAGCCCCAAGTACACATCAAACCTACCCCTGGCTAGTGGCATAGAAGTGGGGCTAGAGTTCTAGCCCTCCCTCTTTTTCACATAGTCTTGAGGAGGGCTAGAATGGAGGCTAGACCACTCCAATGTAGCCGTGTCTATGACGTCCAAAGTTTCCGGTGTCAGGCATTGATGAGCTTGAAATGGGCGTTGCGTTCCATCATATCAGGATCAAAATTTGAGGAAGTCCGGACTCGATCGATTGAGTGACAACTGCCAGTTTGCTCTTCTCTCACTGTGCTGCAGCTTTTCCAGTAACTTAAGCTTAGTCTAACTTAGTTCAATTCTCCCGTTGAATCAATTTCAATGGTGTTGTCGAGTTCTCGTGAGCGATATGAAGAGACCATCTCCAATCACACTGGAAACTTTGGACGTCATAGCCGGGGCTACATTGGAGTGGTCTAGCCCCCATTCTAGCCCTTCTTAGCACTGTGTGAAAAAGGGGAGGGCTAGAACTCTAGCCCCACTTTTGTGCCACCAGCCAGGGCTAGGTTTGATGTCTAGTTGGGCTGAATTGCTTCTTGTTGAAGTAATGCAAGTCAAGGGAGGATGAAATTCAAAACTCTAGCCCCCCAGAGTTGTCTAGCCCAAAGAGCTAGACGATCTAGAGTTCCCAGTGTGAGAAGACTCACTAGCACCACATTTTCTATAACTTAGTTTCCTCAAAAGAAAGAGGACTTGAAACTATGGCGTAATGAGCAGAGCCAAATGCTGCGGAAAGCGACCCATCAATGAAGGAGCTGGAACTGAGGTTGGACATGCCGCTGTCATAAGTAGTGACAAGAAGCGAAGCAAACGTGAGTGACTAGTGGCCGAACACTTAAACACGCATTTTACACAACAAGGCTAAGGGCCTCCTGCCATGTGAGTAGGGCGGGCAAAGTTCCCGGGGGAAATTATAGTGTCAAATAAGAAATTGTATTGTTGTGTGGACCGGATGGGTGGGGAGAGGCTGAGTAAAAACGACACACGTTCTGATTCCCTTCAAATTGACCAATCTCCACCAATGGGTTTGTCCACCAATATCAATGAAGCTTGAATTTTGACTTGATCCCTCTTCATCCATCGGGTCCACATAGCACTACAATTTTTCACTTGACATTTGGTTGTAGCTTCCTCAAGAAAATTTTCCATCCAATTCACATGGCAGGAGGCCCTAATGCTCAATTAAGTTAAGTTATGTGCATTTATAATCATAGTTGCTCAATATGCCCCAAACCCTGAAAGCAACATTGCTGTATTTAAATAATTGTAAAGCAGGTGTCCCTAGATTGTAGAAGGGGTGCATTTTAGAGGAAGGTTTAACGAAGAAGAGTACAAAAAAATACAACACCAAACTTACTCCCTCCTATCTCCAAAGTTTGGGGGCTTCAAGGTAGAAGGGGTGTCAGAGGAATGTTTAATTAAGAATAGTACAAAAAACACAACACCAAACTTACTTCACCATACTCCATTTGGATGCTTCAAGGAGTTTTGTATTGTGTTTAAATCATCAACTGACTCCGCTTCCTAAGTTGGTCCCTCATTGCACATACTTCACAATCAACTCTATTGAAGACTAAAGATGTCAACAATCAAGACATAGAACCAAATAGAGCTTAGTGTTTGATGTTGGATGCACCTATATGTAGACAAGACTTTGTAACTTTCATTATTTATTTGTACAATGTCCAAATAATGTCTACTAGGATACGTTGGAAACTTCTTTCATTTGTTGATATGATTTTTTTTTAAGTATGTTATAGTACGTTTTATAATAGAAGGTATAGACAAATGCTATTAGTGTGGAGTACAGATTTTCTTAGTATTATTGCTCCACTATCTATTAGTACTAATTGTGCAGTCAATTACTTATCGGTACACTAATCCAATAGTTATATAGCAGATTATCGATTATAACAATTACAATGCCCAATTTAACAATGTCACTATTGCACATTGATTCCAAATACTACAAGTAAAACCTATGTTAAGCAATCTTACAGCAACTTGGGAAAGCAACATTGTAAGCAAGTTTGGTACCATTGATCTTCCTTTAACAAAGAAGACCAATGGTAGAGAATATTTACAATGTTTCTTTCTTGGGTTATTGTGAGGATGTTCTTACTGCATATTCTAGAGCTTTGCGCAAAACTTGCAATAATTGAGTTCGTAGGTGGGGCCAATTTGAAGAACATTCTTTCAAAAAGCAATGTTGGTAGTTGACATTTGTAATTGTCCATTCATTACACCTAAAGTGGGAGCACCCATTACCGAACCTATTCTTAATGATAGGTCCTAGACTCACCCAATTGTGTCCATAGACTTTGGTGAATGTGTCCTCCAAACGTTTAAGTCTGATTATTTAATACATGTACAGGATACATACTTAATCTTGATTTGCTGACATCTAATTTTCATAGAGTTTAGATTTGGATGCACCTATGGAACAATTTCAGTGGTCTAGGAAGCCGATGCTTTGAAAAAACATAGAAGTTACATACATCATCCCCAAAATCTAATGATTTTTAACACTCATGATTTTCACTTGTTAATATTAGAAAAACATAAAAATTTGGGAAATGGTGCCTCCAACTATGCTGAATTGCATATATTGACGCTTTTGGATCCTTCCACCTTAGTAGTCTATGACATGCAAAAACCTCCATTACACGAGGTTTGAGACCTCCAAGAGATTGCCTCTAATAGAATGTCCTTGTGATTGGCAGTGAAAAATTAGTGAGGGGCAATCTAATTTCACTAGGGAGGCACTAAATTAGTAAGGGGCAATCTAATTTCACTAGTTTGACCCATGATGAATAAGCAGATTTCAATGTACTAAGGTAGGAGGTCCTGAAATGGAGCCGGTTCTAAAAATGGAACATGCTCTCCAATGGTACATTTTGCACTCTCCAATGTATAAACAATCTACATTTGAGGAGGTGGTCTGTCTAAGAGCCCATTGAAATGCACTTTTTTGCAACTTCAAAAATTCATAACTCATTCCACAAAGCTCCAAAAAATATGAAACAACTTGGGTTAGATGCCAATTCGTGATGGGGCGCCTCTTAGTTATGGGTCCCTCTACCATATTTAGTGTAGGAGTTGGCCTGAAGAATTCAGATGCATGCATGCGGTTAAGTTAGTACATTGACAGAGCAGTTACACTTGAGCAACACTTTGCATTCTSCAGAAAAGTACAACCAGCACAACCAAAACTCCTGTTGACACAGTTAAGATGTACAACCGGCTATTTCCGACAATGTTAAGCTTTTTAATTAGCATGTGTTCAATTGAGCGATGGTACTATGGTGGGAGCCTGGGAGGGATGGATACTTTTCTCCTGTCAAAGCATAAGGTGGTTCAACATAAGCAATTCAGCATAGTTGGAGGCACCCTTTCTTAGAAATACTATTGTTGTAGTATTAGTGAGTGAAAATCATAAATATAAAAAAAAATTAGATTTTTGGATGTCCTATGAAATTTCTATGATTTTTCAAAGTGTAGGCTGCCTAGACCACAAAATCTGTCCCATGGGTGGACCTAAATCTGAAATCTGCAAAAATCAGTTGTTAGCAAATTGAAGTTAAGTATGTGTCTTCAAATGCGTTAACTGATGAGATTTGAGCATTTGGAGGACACATTATCCGCTGAAAGATGTTATTATTTTCTATACGTTCTCCCTTTTTGTATATAAAAGGGAAAATTGAGAACTAGTCACAGTCATACTATTGGTCACTTGAGAATATTTTGGGAATTTTTGGGTGTTCAAAGAGGATCAAATACATTCAATATACAAACAACATACGCCAACTCTTTTGGTGGGCAACATCCTTTAGGGGTGAACTAAAGTGTAGGGACACAATTAGGTAAGTCTAAGATACAAGAATGGGAACAAGTGCGCTAATGGGCGCTTCTACCTTAGAAAAAATAAAGATTGCACTATTTTTTGGCTAAGTTTCATAACATTCAGTAGCCTTCATGGAGACTGCCTTTTCTTTTCCGCAGTGGTCATTTATGAAATTCATCCACACTTAAATAATGTCAACTTCAGCATTGCTATCGGAATAGCATTAGATGAGAAATGAGGTTTCTAGAGGGCCGTTTCAGGCCTGTTCCCCTTGCTGTTTTCAGTGCAGTAATGGAACGGCTGGCAACTGTCAAAAAAATAATTACAAAAAAAAAAAAAAAAAAAAAAAATTTACAAAAAAAAAATCTAACGTGGGCAGTCGCTTCGCCATGTCAGGCTGCTACTACAGTGCTACCGGAATGTAGGAAAACAGCAAAGAACTAGCAGCCCTCCCTGAGCCTCAAAAACATGTAATGCAAAGAGGATGATTTTCACAATGACTAGCTCTACATTCCAGGGTTAAAAATGACCACAACATTACAAAGTGGCACTTGGATGATTTCAAATGAGCAAAATTTTGTAAAGAACTAATTTAATTGAAATCATCGTTAGTTCTCTTTCTGTGATGCCTAGACTCGTGACTATAAATTAAGTCACTTTCGAAAAAAACAAAGTGCCACGTGTCATTTTGAGAATGGTACAAGATGACGTGGACCCTTTGAAAAATCTGACATGGAAATTCAATTTCGGCACCTGCGAATTAGACCTTCACGTACTTGATTTCCTTGCCTTTCAGCGCCTGTTTGTAGGTGCGGGCCGGCAACCAATCTGCGCCATTCATTTCGTCTGGGACCGACCAAACGCGACCTCGGTCTGCGGCTCCGCCATTGCCTCATTTGTTTTGCCATTTATTTATTCAGCTTAAAGCTCCCTGCACCTCGCTCCTTCCCTCTTCTTTCTTTGGTGGAGCGGTGGAGCCGAGCCTCACTTTCTGACGCTCCAGCCCGTTGTGTTGCGCGTAACTTTCTAGCTTCAGCTGTAGCTCCGATCCTCCGACGGGGAGATTCGGACSTTAACGACGACTTTGCTTTTCGCTGTTGTTTCTGACGACAGCTTCCATGGAGTTCAATGGAGMGCCGCGCTTGATGATTGTGTCGGATCTGGACCACACCATGGTCTGTCCTTACCGCCTTCGATCATTTCCTTAAAGTTGCTGCTTGTCCTAGCTCGGATTGCCTGATTGTCGGTGTGTGTTCGAATTTGCGAAATGAATTATTTCTTAACCTCCGTCGGTAAAACATAAATGAGGTTTTTAATGCAAGAAGAGAGCTCTGCGAGTGCTCTTCGTGTGAGGAGTGGATTGTGACGAGAGGAAATTTCTGCTCGCTTTGTAAATTAATTTCTAGTTTTTAGAAGCGCACCGCGCTTGATGAGATTGAGTGAATAATACTTGAGGATCGGYGTTTTCGACATTTCTTTCGAGAAGCAGTTTTGTGTTTGATTTTCTGAATTGTCCCGATTTGTATCGTGAAAAAAATAAAATGAGATTTACACTCCGGAGTAGTGAGAGTTCCCTGCGAGTGCTCTGCTTGTGAAGAGTGGATTTGGTAAGAAATTCCTGATAGCTTGGTACATTCGTACGAGTTCACTGCCTGAGATTGAGTGAAGGCGAGGAGGAATACTTTGAGGATCTGCATTTTCGATATTTCTTTCCAGGAACATTTTTTGGAGGGAGATTTTTGATCTGTGTCGTAAAAAAATAAATAAATGAGGTTTATACTCTGGAGTAGAGTTCCTGCAAGTGCTTCTCTTGTGTAGAGTGGAGTCGGTAAGGAATTTGTTCTCGCTTGTTCATTTACAGAAGCGTACCAAGTGAAATAGAGGTAAGGTGAGGAATGATACCTGAGGATTAGCATTTTCCACATTTCTTTTCCAGGAGCATTTTTATATCTTCTTTTTTTCGGAGCCTCCTGATCTGCATCAGAGTCTGTGAAAGTTTCGATCCAGTTAGTACGACTATAATTCTACGTAAATTTTTTTTTTTGAAGTTGTGTGCCACCTCTGTTCGTCGTATCTCTTAAGGCAGTGAGCTGGTGGATCTTAGAAATGATGTAGGTCTGTTTTGAGAAGACTCGTTTACTGATTATTTTATCAAATTGGTGCTTTCTAAAGAAATGCTACGTATTAAAGCCAAATAGTACAAAGAGGGTTGAAACTTGTGGATTTTTTCCAATCATCGCATCAGATTGGCAAAGCAAGAGTTTACATTCTAYTGTTACGATACATGAGCAGTTTTTGTCAATGTTTTCACCTTTTTTTGTATTTGCAGGTGGATCCCGCTGATCGGGATAACAAGTCTTTGTTGCGGTTTGGAGCTCTATGGCAGTCGGAATTTAACCATGATTCTTTACTCGTGTACTCCAGCGGAAGGTCGCCGACTATGTTCTCCGATTTACGAATCGAGGTGCCTTTGTTGACACCAGCGATTGCTATCTTGGGCGTAGGAACTGAAATTTACTACGGGGATACTATGACGAAAGATCTTGGTTGGGTAGATGAACTTAATAAAGGCTGGAGTCGTCGAGCTGTTGAGGAAGTGGCTAATGAAATGAACCTAAAATATCAGGTGCGAATTTCCACCCATATTTGTTTGTAATTATAGTGTTGCCTTAATCTTAGTAGAAGTTTTTTTGGATCTAAAAAGTCATCGCTCGATTTTTTCATGAAATGTGGTTTTCAGTTTGTATTGTGATGCACTGATGCTCGAGTACTATCTGGCGACATGTCTCATGCTACATGCACTTTGTCACAATTTGGCAGTGTGATTCAGAACAAAGGCCGCACAAAGTGAGTTTCCACGTGAGGAAAGAGGAGTCGGAGTTCATCATGCCTACGCTCCTTGAAAAGCTGTTAGCTAAAGGGGTAAGTACATTAAGGGCCAGTAGATGATCAATTTGTGGCGTTCTTTAGCAATCGAATTGGAAATGAGCTCAGTTAGTTGTGACTTGGATCATATCTACAGGGCTAACAAAAACTTGTGCAAACTTGTGCTTGACAGCTGGACATCAAACTCGTTTACAGTGGAGGCTTGGATCTTGATGTTCTTCCCAGAGTTGCTGGTAAAGGCAAAGCTCTGTCGTATCTTATTAAAAAGCTCAAGGCGGAAGGCCGTGCCCCTCAACAAACTCTAGTCTGTGGTGATTCTGGAAATGATGAAGAACTTTTCAGTGTGGACAATGTCTGTGGTGTTATTGTAAGACTCATCACAAATTTACCTTTAGCTATTTTTGTATAACATGAAATCGGTTCAAGTCTAGGACTTTGTGCACATTGGACARGTGCTAGAAAACTTGCACTTTTTTCAAATGGTATAAGCGTCATTGCATTCCAAGTTGTGGATGATTTGCAAATGCCAGTATATATTTTCGTTAGAAATATGCTAATAATACCCTAATATGTTACAATATAAGGTATCATATGATGACACATTATTTTATTGCACACAAACAACATATGGAAATCACAAAGTTGATGTTTAGTTGTTAGGATAGATTGAGTTAGTGCTACAGTAGAGGATTGTAAAAACAAAGACCTTAAATTTTACATGAATTGCTATTTCTAACATTGAAATTCAACAATTATTTAAGAAATAATTGTGTGCATTGTATATGCTTGTAGTATGTTGTTAGAAAGGTTTGAATGTCTAATTTTTTGTATAGCTATGAAAATAAAAGGTCACTTGGTAATGCACAAACTTTCTAATTGTATTGCCTTGTAATACAAAAAACATGTTGCAAAGTGCACCATTGAATCTAATCTTTTTATTGCAAACTAGGATTTCGCATGTAGTGAAAGGCAATTCTAACATATTCAATAACATCACCAAGTGTAAACTTATTTCTACTTGCTACACTCAAAATCTAAGTATAAACTTGCATTCTTTTCATGAAGATGAATATTTTGTAAATAAGTTCCAAAAATGTCTAAATCTAAAGGATTCATAACATATATATTTCTATCTAGCAATTYAAAAGAAAATTAAAATTATGTACTTAGCCTACATGCCATCATAATCAATGAAAATTTAATCTAATTATTTTTGATGACTTGGCCTACTTTACAATCACTTGACATAATGTCAATGGAGGAGAGGTGAACTATTCGACTTCTTTGATTGCTTAACAATGGCAACTTGGTAGGTTCTAACCGATGATTATATTTGATGACTTGACCTACTTGGCAATTACTTGACATAATGTCATGTCAGTGCAAGAGAGTTGAGTTGTTTGACTTCTTTGATTGCTTAACCAATCAAAAGATGCCATGACAACGAAACTCTCTTGCATTGACATTACGCAAGCATTGGACACACTTCAAGTTCATTGAATCATTAAACGCTGTAAGACTCCATCCTTGATACTGCATTCAACTGAAGGTGTGGCATGATATGTTAATTATATCAATCCTTGTTTGTACGTAAGTGAGTCATGTGGGAAGAATCCTGTGTGGGAATCCAGATTTCAGTTTTTGTTTTCTTGAGTGTACGAGTTTGTGGTATTCAATTCTTCTCACCAGACTCCATTAAAACTTACAAATGAAAACCGTACGTGTGAGGCTAGCATTTCATCAATCTGGCTGAAATACATGTGCCCTCCACATTAGCTAGGATGATAATCTTAAGCCTCATTAAAATTAGCCTTCGAAAACTTGATATAACATACATGCAGTACTCTCCCAAGGCATGCAATAAACTTACGCACCAACATTTTCATCAATGGAAGAAATCAAGATAATAATAATATTGCAATTAAGCAACTATATATATATGAAACACTGGGAGTAAGTTATAGTAATGACATGTATATTTTATTTCAGAAACCAACTATGACCATGATAAAGAAAAGAGACGTCTGGAACATCTTAAGTTAGACTCTCTAGAATTTGTGATAAATTACATTTTAGGGTTGATAACCAATCCCCTATGGCACATTAAACCTTGGTGAGAAACAAGCTCTTCAAGTGAAGTTAGGTTGTGCCACCAAAAAAAAAAAAAAATTAGGGCACTATAGGGAATTTAATTAAAAATGGCATATTTCATGATGTCATTTTCAAGTCGTGAGTGTAAATTATAAAGGAATCATCTAGGAGAGATATAGGTGGGTGTAAATTATAAAGGAATCATCTAGGAGAGATATAGATTTCAGACTATGCGGTCTAAACTTGTGCGGTCTAAACTGTAAAAGTGCCATCTAGGAGAGGTATAGATTTCAAACTGTGCGATCTAAACTGTAAAAGTGCCATCTAGGACAAGTATAGATTTCAGACTATGCAGGCTAAACTATAAAAGTGACATCTAAGGCAAATCTAAGCTGTAGAAGGTAGTGCCATCTAGGACAGATAGAGATCTCAGTCTAAACTGTAAGAGTGCCAAAGTTGCAGAATGGCGCCATTTTATTGAAATTCCCCATAACTGCTCTACTGGACTCCAGAAAGGCGTTCCAGTTCGTACTCCTGTCTCTCAGCTCCGGAAACACGGAATCAGGTTGCCGGTAGCGCTCGCACATGCAATTGAAGTACACCGTGCCCGCCACCAATGCTCTGATTTCGCGCGCATGATTCTGCAAAACCGAGTCGGAAGAAGCTGCCGCTTCCACCTCCTTTTGCAAATCCAAGATTGAAGCCGCATATTGATTCACCAACTCTACAGCTTGCTGCGTCGCCTGCACCAAAGCCATTCCGGATCCGCCTTCACCAGCCTCAGCCGCCGCCGCCATCAGCACTGTGACCAGATTGCGAGGATTGTCTTCTTCCGTGCTCTCTTTGTGGTATGAGAAGATGTCATTCACGAAGCCAAGATAGATGGTGGTCGCCATTGCCACTTTCTGCACGTACGGATCCGTCGATCTCACGACCGTCGGAATGTAGCAATCGCTCCCAAGCTCCGTCAACAAGACCACAAACTTCCCACCCGAGTTTCCAGCGCGCATCTCGGTAAAAGACTGCAAGTCTTGGAAGCATGGTGAGTTGTGGCCTGTTGCAACGAGATCGGCGTGGCTCTTGATCGAGATATGGAAATACTCAGTGAGACAGTGAAGAAACTCCTGGAACCATTCGGGGTTTGATAACGCCAACATCTCCTGACCCACCTCGCACATCATAGTCTCAATCACGGTACTGAAGGTCGTAGCAGGGCTGCCGTCGCTCTGCGGTGACGACTGCGACGACGACAACGAAGACGACGACTGTTGCTGCGATTGCTGACCGAAAACGGCAATTAGATGTTCAAGATACTCTTGCAATTCCTGAAGGCTCGCGAGAGCACTGCGGTCAAAGCTGTAGGGTTCGGCCATGAGACGACTCTGAATCTCGGGATTGCAGTCAAAGAAGACATCTTCCAACAAGAAGGCAAACGCGTAGAAAGTGGACATGGCAACGAGACGGTCCAAGCTGACTACTCCGGAGTGGCAATGGCCAGCAAAGGAAAGGCCATTACGACAGTAGGAGTTCCAAGAAGGAAGACGATTSGCGTATCGCTTCACGTTCTGTTGCTGGAAATAGTGCTTCGCCTCCTGCACGTACTGAGACTCAGCAAAAGGCGGAAAGCCTTCGATGACCATGGACAGCAAGGGSGGAAGCTTGTCGCAGCGATCGTCTTCCTTGCGAGTGGAAGCAAGCTTGACGACACGCTGGGGTGAAGTGATGGACACCGAGGGCTCCATCGATCGCAGTCAGTTGATCAGGCACCGCGAGTAGGTGACACGTCGATCTCTTGAAATTCTGAAGAGAACATAACCTGCAGGTGGTGTTTCATTTCTCGGTCCCCTCTTAAAGCTTTGGGTTTGGCCTCCCTTCTGGACGAAGAAAAAAAAAAAAAAAAAAAAAAAAACATTTTTGGGACACCCCTTGTACAAAGAGCATTTATTTGTCCTTGTCCTATTCACAAGCCATCATCTTTTTTCAAACATTATATTGTTTCCATGAGGACAGAATCTAGCGTATTGTAGAGACCTGTTAAGATGAAAGTCTGCTACATTTTGTCACATCATATATAGAAAAGTAAAAATATATGTGTCCATAACAAAGATATAAAGTGTTTTTGAATCAATAGAAAATAATATGCCATAGGATCATGTAGTATGCTCACATTAAAAAGAAACTACATCATATGTATTCCACTAGAAGAGGAATAGAAGCAAAAATAAGCAGAAGGGCTATTATTTTATTATACATGTCATAGGATAATTTTAGGCATCACATTGTCCATCTCCTTATACACAATTTTCTCTAAGAAGGAATAGGTAGGAAAAGACCATGAGGACAAGAGCCTCATCTGCACCCATGCCACACTCCAAACACAAAGTTGACACCTTAACATATGCAAGGTGTCTTGAGGTCAATGTCATTTCCTATCGTTTTCATATAAAAC
>VACF01001466.1:0-189059 GCA_006891605.1 Pleurozium schreberi | reverse complement strand
TAAATTTTTAAATTAATTTTCTAGTTTTAAGTATGCCCGAAAAAAATCAGCCAAACGCAACCATTAGGAGAAATATGAGGTCTCTAAAAGGCTGTGAGTTCTAAAAGGCCGCGGTGCTGTTATGGAAACTCTTTTTTTTTTTTTTTGGAAATCCTGCGTGGCACTACTAGTGCCATGTTAGATTCTCAATATTTTTTTTTTTTTTTTTTATTTTTTTTTATTTTTTTTTATTTTTTTTTATTTAAAAAATAATAATTAATTAATTTTTAAAAAAATTTGTAATGTCACAGGGCCTTGCGGTTGATTCGTTCTAACAGCCTTTTGGAGGGCTCATACTTCTCCTAATGAAAATCGACAGGTGTTTCTTGCAATCATCCAACACTTCAAGACTTAGACTCCATAAAAATTCTCTGTGTTTACAAGGCATAATGCACTTGTAATAGTGTCAGGCACTGTTATAGGTGGGAGGCCCCGTGCCTAACACACAGGGATGCCCTCGCCTTCAAGGCAGGCCCTCACATGACGCGAGGCCCTTGTGTGTGGGCGTCCCACTATACATACAACATGCAATGGTATAAAGTGTGTTCTCCAAGGGGATCAATTCGATTTTCTTACCAAACAATGTCACACATAATAAGGTAAAACATCCCATTGCGGTCAGATGAACCATAGTGGACACCTAATGACCCAGTGACGATTTTCGAGACCATAATCAATGTCCAACCTGACCCCCATGGAGTGTTTAGTGACTACATTAGGAGCACCCTACTTTTTGAGTGTAAATCATTGTAGAAAGTGACTTTCAAGGCCTTCCACATTAGAAATTATTGTGACTGCTTTAGGTGATTTAGATGAGCATATTGGATACAGTTTTTATTGGTTATCAGCTAGCCTATTGTCTCTTTTGAGCAAATCACTTCAAAAATTCATAACAAATTCATACTTGGTCTAAAAATATAATTTCAATTGCTCTTACTATTTCTCACACTTGTCTTTATGTGGAATTTCTTTTTGAAAATTTCAGCAATGGTATGAGGGCAGACTCCGAATTGGCAAATTCTGACCACAAAGATCTGTTTTACCTTATAGGGGCAAGACGCTTAAATTGCCCCACGAAGTAGGCCAAGTAGTTTGAATTTTTTGGGCTGTAAAAAAAAGCCTCCTATTTTGTGTTAGAATGAATTCATGATGATATGTTCTTCACCTCTCCTAGCTAATTTGGGGCCTCGATCTATTTGCAAGGGCTTCAATCTATTTGCATGAATTTAAAATTTTCAAATTTTATCATGTGTGGCAAATAAAAAAATTCTCATGTCTTTCCCAAAAGATAGAGTTACCTTCCATGGCCCACTTTGTAAGGTAGGTTTAGCATCTTGCAAAATAGAGAGGTTTCAATTCAGGGTGTTAACAAATCAAAATAAAAACTTTGAGGAAATATGCAGAGTGCAAATTAATGTACATTGCAGTATTTTACTAGGACTTGTTGTAAAATTCTGATCCAAATTTGGGTTCTATAATTCTCCACCAATTGCAACTGAATTATTTTATTGTGGCCTATGGAATTACTACTTTACAAAACTTGCTACATCATGTACAAGACAGACTAGAAAACATAGGTGGTATAGGCACACTAGGCATTTTATGGTGCATAGGCAAAAGAGGTAGAATAGACACTATAGGACCATTTTATACAAGGCGGAATTTTGGATCCTTTGTATAGTTTTCCCATTTTGTATGAGGCAATTTTTTTTTCAATTTCACATGATGTACCATTTTGTGGAAGGCAAAGTTTGATTCAAATTTCAATCAATGTATTATTTTGTAGAAGCCACAATTGTCTTGTAAATAAAAACTTTGCACAATTTTCTTTTTTTTTACATTTTCTTGAATGGATTTTTGCAAAAGTCAATCATGCACTCCTACAGTGATTGCTCCCTACAAATACAATAATCTCCGTTGAGTAATACTGCATATGTCTTATAGTATAGGGATGGATTCACATTAGGAAAATTTTCAGCCTTCGAAGAGACTGTGAGTTTTGCACCCCTGTGATGCAATTACAGAAAAAAAAATAAAAATCAAAAATTATTTTTTATTTTTAAAAATTTGGAATCTGACGTAGCACTATTAGTGCCATGTCAGCGCCACATCAGATTGACTATTTCTTTAATTTTTTTAAATTTTTATTTAGTTTTTCATTTTTTTTCATTTTTTTTTCAAAAGGAATATTTTTCAAAAAATATATTTTTATTTTTATTTTTTTGTATTAGCATTGCGGGGGGGCCAAAATTGAAGTCGTAATAGCCCTCTGTAGGGCTGAAATTTTTTTCTTCGAAAAGGCTAGGGTTTGAAATTTTTATTCTGGTCGTCGCTGTATTGCTGGACGTGCTTTTGCATGATTTCGATTTTGGAATGGTTTTGGAATGGTTTTGGAACGTGATTGGAACGTATTTTGGATTAGTCGTATCCATGTGCTTCGATTTCGCATTCTCTGTCTTTCTAACGGAGGTTGGGAGGAACGGGTTGGGAGAGGGGAACTAGGACGTTGCTGGCTCCCCATGGGATTGACTKCTTRTCGTATGCTCGTGCAGATGCKTACTTGCTTAATAATTTAAGAAGGCTAGAAGTAGTCGTTGCGGATTTCATTSAAGTTTTGCAATGAGCACTTCATTCGGAYAAGTTTGTTGCTATWTTGTATCGGCGACCTAGGGTTTTCATGGATGTTGTGAGGGCTCTCGATCGGTTGATCGAAGATTTGGCATTGCAATTTAGAGTATCAATGGMKTTTGAAGCTTCTTCTGAGAGCAATTCATGATTAGTACATTGTGAAAGCTCGAAAATTGGATGGAGTTTTTTGCTGTTTCTGTACATGGAAGTATTTTTTACTGAATCAATTCGTTGTTATTGTCTGCAGACCAGAAGGTACCAAGCAGCGAATCAGCGGGCAGTCGATGCTCTACAGAAGGTAAATTGCATATTGTCAAGATTCCTCAAATGGATATGTTTTTTTGGATTGCTTTTTTTCCTTCTCTATCTTGTGCACTTTGAAGCAAAACTGTGAAGTGCCTAGTAACCCTCTGTATGCCCTAATTTAGCACAATTTGAAACCCTAAATTTCGTGGGAACAGCTGAGACATTGACACRGTCTCCACTTCATGTTTAATTTGTTTCAAAGTAAGCGTTGGGTTAAGTGGGCTACGACGTGGTCATGGCAGTATGGCGCAACTAGAGTAGAAGTACAAACCGATGGAAGCCTGACCTACCCTGGTGCTGGTGGAGATGGAGAAAATGGTCTGCAATTCTCTTACTAATGAATTTTTCGATTGTCTCGCAAATTTGAATTACGAATTGTATTGGTAGTCTTTACCCAGGATTTTTRTTTGGTGGTGGTAGTGCGAGACCCGCATCTCTCTCAAAGCTATAGTATTAGAATCTTCTATGCGATCGAAGTGTTGAAGATCTAAGTCGTATGTTTTGTGCCGGCTCTTTTGCGGTAGTTGTCTTTCTTATACGACTTCCTGTTTTCATCAGGAAGGAGGGGATCCTTACCTGAGCATCTCTCAATCGAAGAAGAGCTTCTTCTTCGAAGATATTATGAGAATAAAATTCAGCAAGTTTGTGCAGCTTTTAGACTTCCCAACAAAATTCAGGTGTGGGCACTTATTTGAGTTAACTCGAGGAGTTTGTACATATTGAAAAAGCATTGAAGATTACTTGTGGATACCTTCTTCACTCTTTCATTCTGATGCTTATTGTGAATGATATCCACAGATCTTTTCGGATTTCATTTTTGTTTGACGTGGACATGGAAAAGTTTCACCTTGTCTAATATTATATCATCCCCCACTTTGTGATTCATCGGCTCATGTTTAAATCTCCTCGARATTCTGCKTTAACTGTTGGGCAAAGTATCCCTGCAGGCAACAGCTATTATGTACTTTAAGAGATTTTATCAACAATGGTCTGTCATGGAGCACGACCCCAAAAATATCATGTATGGTTTTTTCATGCTCTCTGTTTTTCATTCTATGTATAGAGCGTCTGCATTCTTCATTCAAGTATGCAATAGCTGGTGGAGCGTTGATTTTTTCAGAGACTAGTGTTATTTTCTCCAGTGCTTTGAAAGGGCTTGCCAATGCTGTTTCCCATTTTCAGTAACCTACAGTTATTGTTGTGAGTATGATTTAAGTACGTGTGTGTTCCTTTTGAAACATTGCACTGCTTCTGAATAGAACAGAGTTTTTATGTGTGATTGGCAGGCTCACGTGTATATACTTGGCTTGTAAAGTAGAGGAGTCCCATGTTTCCGCTGAAGAATTGGGAAAGGGTATCCAGCAAGATCCACAAGTGGTCCTAAAAAATGAGATGATTGTGTTACAAGTATGTACCGTATCTATGTGTCCATGGTTTTGTTCTGTGTTGTCAGTCAGACAATTMATCAGTTATTTTTCCAGAGTAGAATGGTGTAAATTACTTGGAGAGACCATTTGTTCTTGCTGAAATGAATTTAAGGTTGACTATGACCGGCAGTCCTGTTGCCCCTTTTGGTGCAGTTTTGGCCCAACTCTTATTTTGTRTTGAGCTGAAATTTGAATAACTTACTAATTTGGCTTTGGGCCCTCTTTTCATTCAGGGCTTAGAATTTGAGCTCATTGTATACACCCCGTATCGCTCTATGGAGGGTTTCATCTACGATTTAGAGGTAAAACCTTCTGAGTGCACATTGTTCACTCATATAACAAAAGCTGCTCCTGCTGGTCTTAGATATGGACTATTTCTTGGGAGACTTATAATCATTTTGGTATCTTTGCCTTGCGTTTTTACTGAAATTTTCTCCAAACTCCTCCGCGTAGTTTTAACAGGAATTGTGGAAAGCTATATGTCACCGGATATAAGCAAACCATATTCTTTACCTTTGTTAACCAAGCATTGCTATGTGTCTGCTGATTTTGGTACATGGTCCTCTGCAGCCCTTTGTGCAACGGATGGGCCCAGCTGGCTTGCAAGCATTGCAGGTGAGACTCGTACATCGGTTTTCTTTTTCATTGTCCCCACACTGTCTTAACTATCAGTTGTGATATTTTATCAATTTTTGCAGTCTGCAAAGAAGTCTGTTTGTTAGGATGAGTACTCTGCTTTTTTTCTCCTTCCTAGACATAAACTACTTTTGTCTCCACCAGAATGTATATTTAGATATGGGCATGTTGATTACCCCCTTATGAATCCTACCTATCTCCTCATTTTCTGATTTATTTGACAATCTGCAATGCTCTAATGTTTTGTGCAACTTGGAGGAATAATTTGAATGCTTTGGTTAGACATGATCATAATTTATCAATTTTAGGATAACTTCACACGAATCAGTTTCGGGAAATCCGAACTGTCCAGGTGTTCAACAGCTATCTATAAGTTTTTATGTAGAAATGCATGGACGGATGAATGCCCAACTCTGCATATTGAGAAGCCTGCTAGAATCTGCCCATTTTCCCGCATCTAGACGTCGGAGCACTTGTTCAAGTTCATATTCTAACATATGTACCTGTTAATTTCTTTATTTTACAGGGTTTGCGAACAGCAGCAGCGTCTGTTGTGGATAACATGATGCTTACAGATGCTCCTCTTCTTTATCCGCCAGGCCAGGTTTGTCTCTAACTAGTCCAATTTTCTTGTTTCTTGAATAGACTTCAATTTATCCATACGGTTGCTGCTGGTTTTTGAGAGAGTTTTTAGTTTGGATAATATCATTTGTATTAGTCGTGCTCAGAAGTATTACTACGGAATTTTCCACCACTGAGCAGTTTGACCTGGAGACTCTAATTGTGAAATTATACTAGGGAATAGAGTCTCCAGCTCTTATGCAGTAAGGCTGACAGAACCCTTTTCGTTTGCGTTTGAAGTTAGCATTAGCTGCGCTGCGCATTGCCAACCAGGAAGAGTTCAAGGTGGATTTTGACGGGTACCATTTTTCACAATGACTTGATTGTGGATAGGTGATGTATTTTGAGTTCAGTCCTTTTTTCTTTTTTTTGTAACAACTTATTGAGACTGCTAAATCAAAAGATTGGCTGCACCTAATTTTGACCCCTTTCTAAAATTGGTCCCTACAAATTCTTGCTTAAAATGTACTCCTATTCATGAGAGAGTGTAGGGTTTGTTTTAGAATCATCTATTTTTAGCACTTTAAATATTCATATCTTGTTTCTAGGGCATCTAAAAAACTTATTCTAAGTGAATCTTTAGGGGTTATGTGGTTGATTTTAGGAGTAGTTACTTTAGTGCTTGGAGATGCACCACTCTTTGGACAACACAAATAGTTTCTGCTTTTTCATTTGCAACTCTAGAATCTTACAAATAAAGAAACTGGAAAGTATTTTTTTCCAAAATTTTCATTCAATTGTATTTTTTAAACCCCAAAATCTTTTTTATGACAGACTTTATACATGTAGTATTTGAGTGAGGGCCTTTTCATCCTCTATTTTGATGTACATTTAGCATTTGTTGATGCAAAGCATCTTCCATAATATCGTTTGGTGTTGCATAAATCTCAATTGTTATTTTATTCTATGTGATCAAAGATAAATTGATTTGAAATTACCTTTGATGTGGCAATCTTTTCTTTTAGTGTAACTATATGGCTTAACCCCTAAAGGACCAAGGCTCATTTGGGGCACAAATTGTGAAAAATTGTCACTTTATAGAGCAATGAGAGAAAAATTAAAAAAAGTTTTTTTTCAAAATTCAACCATACAAATTTGTACTAGAATACTAAGGGAATGTGTGCAAGTTCTTTAGAAACATTGACCTCAAAGATTGAAAGATTATAACATTTGAAGTTAGAAGGAAAAATTTATTTCAAGCTCGTCCGGTAGGGCGAGCAAACTTTAAATCCTCTTGGAGTGGGATTTTTACACTATATATGTTTATTATTTTAAAATTTGCATCTTGTATCATGTAAATTTTACACTTGCTAAACTTCAACCCTAAAAGAGTAGTCTGCCCGAAGCTATCCGAGTTGCTTGAAAAGTTTAGGGTAGCATAAATTTTGATCCGGGTAAGGTAGAACCACCTATTCTCAATTGGGGTCCAATAACCAACCTATAGACTAACGTATTTCCAAGCAAGGCTAGAATGTTTTTTTTTGCTTTTCAAAGTTGGGACTAAAAGTTCATGACACATGTCCCAGCTTAGTGTGCAAGAAAGTAAAAAATAGTGAGTGGAAAAATAGTTTTTTGAGTGATCAGAATTGAAAGAGTATAGAGATTGGCAATGGGTCTGATGTACTTTTTGCCTTTGAAAATTCATATTAATTCCAATTCATGCGATAAATTACCAAAGTTTTTGCAATCCCCGTCATTTTTATCAACACACCTCTGAAAATATTTACTTTGCATTGCATTGGTCTAGATTCATCCAAAATTCCTTATTCATTTGGTTATAGGTGCTTCTACCTTATCCGACAAAAATGAAATTGATTTTTTCTCTTAGYGGATACATGTTCACACCTTRAGTCAAAATTTGAAGAACATCCATTAAAAAATGACTTCATATGCACCTACCTAAAATTACSTAYGTACATTCAACAATCATTTGGTCCTTTAGGGGTGAARTTWTTTTTGGTGAAACCACCCAAAACCACCACCTTGCTTATAGCTATTAAGATTTTCTTTACAATGCTTAGTAAGAAGTACATGTTGACTCTCATTTTCTTATCAATGTTTAACAAAAAGTCTATGTTATAATTTCAACATTGAACCATAATATAGTAGAAAATCCTCAAAACATAGATAAACATTCATAAACATAAATAAAAAGRTATTTTTCATTAGTTATTCATTTAAAACTTTATATTAGTTAGTCTTCTCTATTTAACAGTTAGGTTAACTCATCGAAGTAGATTTTTCCATGGGCTTCACTTGTTGGTGGAATCCTTAGCATTGGTATCAATACAATATTTTGCCTTTTTGTATATCTTATATGAAGGACAAATTTAAACATAAATTATGTACTTCAATTGAGAATTTTTTTAGCAATTGAAAATTATAAATTTAGAAAAAAATTAGAATCTTTGAACATGRCATGTAATTTCTATGAGTTTTCAAAGTGGAAGGTCCCTAAACTACTAAAACCATCGTATAGTATACAAAGACGGTTATGGGTGTTTTCACCTTACACGTACACATAATTTAGAGGGTGATTTGAAGGGCTCTSCACACTTGCAGCAAATGTGGCGTTTGAACTTAAAGGTGCCTCTAAAAGAAGCTATTGAAAAATTGTTCTCCCCAAATTGCCGGGTGTCACGCACTTTGACACGTACACTCCATCTTCGACCCACGTCATTACACTTCTGTACCGTAGAAATACACGGACTTAGGCTAAGACCGTGGCGCCTGGGGACGAAACCAAGAAGAAGWAGAAGAAGTTCCAGCCCCGTCTTTCCGCCGTTTTCTCATCGTCTGCCTGACGGATTTCCCCTGTTGCAGGAATCACGATGTCTGCCAATCCGTCGTGCATCACCTCAACTTACTGCAATAGCAAAATTTGCGTYGAAGCAATGGGCCCAGCGTCGCAGTAGCCTTGTTTCCTTCGCCGAATTACTGCCGTGTTCTCCTCGGCGGCAGCAACCGTGCATGGCTTTGGCGATCTCATCAGGCGTGGGACTGACGGGCCTTTGCGCACATAGGCAACAGCAACAACACTAAGCTTACTAGTACCACAAGKCAGTAGTCGTTGCAKTTTCTGCCATCCCCACAACTAGTGTGAGTAGTGATGCGGCAGGTGCACTCATCATCACTCGACTCTTCGATCGGCGAGGCTGGGATCCCTTTCTTTTGTGCGGTTTGAGGGAATGTGCCCGATGAGGGTTGGATTGACGAGGTCACTGTGACGGGATCTGGTTCTTCTGGTTATGGAGGAAGGCTTGTTGTTGCTACCTTGGTGAGTATTCGGGAGAGATTGTCTTTTTTATTTCGTTGCATTTCGTGTTTGCTGGTTAGGAGAGTGGTGTACAGTTTGTTTAGGAGGAAACAGCTGTGAGTGGAATGGTGATATTTGAATCGAAACTGTTGGTCTTTTGGGCTGAAGAATTTGCGACGTTGAGGATCCTTCATTGAGGTGTAATTCGTGTTTTGGAGGGTAGTCTGGGTCAAGATTGTGTTTACTTGAAGTTTGGGGCAATGAATGTTTATTGCTGCCGAGATTCTGAAGAGAGAGCGCAAGAAGAAGTTTAGAGTCTGTTGTTTGCTTGTGGTAAGTTCAGAGAGCTGCGTGTTGTGCGTCTCGGGGGTTGGACTATTGAAACCCTAGAATTCCGTCGGGTGTATCTTAAGCCTATTTTTCGCTTGAAGTGAATCGCGGAGTTCGCAAATGGAAGAGGGAATGCATATGCGGTAGGTAGCATTGTGATCCGAGTATGATGCGGAAAGAGYATTTGTTGCGTGCACGTTTCTTGCTATGATTGGAACGGTGGAGTAAATTGAGCAAGTTGTGTTTTTGATGCGGACTTTACTGGTTTGTCATGGTCATCACATGACTGGATTTGCCAAAGTCGTGATAGAAGTGCAACCTTCGTCCATACGTTAATTTCGTCTTGCCCAGCCTCAGGTTGAGAGTTCATCTCCTCAAGTAGCTACAACTGAAAACTGAAACCAAGCAGAGGTTCGATTTTGTTAAATTTTGGGAATGTGATCTTCCTCGCTTGACCCGAGTCACTGTCTACATAGCATGAAAAGAAGTGTAGTATGATACGTTGTGTCATTGCTTCAAGGAGACGAGAATACTGACGGTCGTTTTGGCCCGGCAGTATGTTGAGCTCATCCGGTTGATGGGAGACAGCCGGGATGACGATTAATAGTCCTACTGATGGCGAGAGGCGGCAAACGGAGGCCGATGAATTAGAATTCAAACCAGGTCCTGTTCCGCCGCTACGTCCCGTTGACAGATATGGTTTCGTGAAGTCGACCCCAACATCCCCAGCCTCTGCTCCCTCCAAGGGCCGACCTCAAAGTGACCGGGAAAGGTGTGTTCCGCTTCTGAGAATTTGAAGGAATTATAAGTGAATTATAATTGAGTTCGTCAATTAAGGTGGAGGRTACTATTTGGGTCACTTCAAGCATTTTGCCACATGTAGGAGTGTGATTTTTGTGAGAACAGTATAGAGTTTTGGAGAGATCACGTTGGGTACAGCACCCCCACCCCAGTCTGTTGAGATCGAATTTTTATACGTAAGTATGTATTATTCCTATGCGATCATTCGAGTGGGAGATTGTAGACCACTATGAGTGACCTTAGATAACCCCATATCGATTCAAAGATGAGTGGCCATAGACCTTCAGGCTAGTCATGCTCCTACCCAAGTGTATGAATAGATGTGAAGTTGTGGGGCCTATGTAGGAGACCGTATGAGGTCCCTAAAGGTATTATTATTCTCTACCTTTCTCATGGGTTTTTTCTTGTGGGGGATTTTCATACCTGTTCGGAGTGAGGTTTCCCTGAGATGTGATCCCGKGCTTGTGATACGCAGGGAGGAGCGGAGGTTGCGCAAATGGCGCAAGATGATTGGAGTTGGAGGCACAGATTGGAAGCACTATGTGCGCAGGAAACCGCAGGTCGTGAAACGACGAGTGCGCAAGGGCATTCCTGACTGTCTACGGGGGCTTGTCTGGCAACTGATCTCGGGCAGTCGTGATCTGCTGCTTATGAATCAAGGCATTTATGAGGTTCACCATCTGACCCAATTTCTGCTGTTCACTGCAACGTTATGTTCAGTTCATGTTGCAGATTTGTTGACGCCAATGGACCTTTACATGGACTGAGCGTTGTAATTTGCATTCTTATATTGAAGTTCACTTGGAGTGTTGGTAACGAGCTGAAGACGACGTCTTGTACCAAAAACATTCCTACTCACAATCGTCTCTTGGATTTGCAGCAATTGGTGCTTTACGAAACGTCTGCAGCAGAACTAGACATAATAAGAGACATCTCGCGAACCTTCCCATCTCACGTATTTTTCCAGCAGAGACATGGACCCGGTCAACGGGCTCTGTAYAACGTCCTCAAGGCTTACTCGGTTTATGACCGAGAAGTGGGCTATGTGCAGGTGCCTGTAACGACACTTGAAATTCTTTTGTTTCAGTGTTTCCCATCATGCTTCTGAGCTTGAATTATACTTTCAGGAGCTTCAGGATATCCTCTCACAGCTCCATCTGCCTTTGAAGGTTAAGCACTCTACTAACAAATTTTAGTACATAATTTTGAAATTCTATGTGTTCAATATAGTACCATACATACTATTTTCCACATGCCTTTGAAGGTTAAGCACTCTACTAACAATTCCAATGAACTTGTTGAAAAACAAATTCACCATTATTTATAACTAATCACAAAAATCTCTTTTGCTTGTACAAGATATTAGGATTGGAGTTTGGAGTTCAACAAGTTTGTTGAGGGCTCATTTATGATACCCTTGTTTTTGTGTCTTAACCCTTAAGAGCTCAAACTTCCATATTCTAAATGATGAACAAAGGGCTCCAAGGCATTGTATTGTCCAACTAATAACTCATTCATCGAATGTAATACTTGAATCTTAAAAAAGGTAACCTTCCTTCATGACCAATTTCATGAAATTGCAGTAAATGATATATTTGTAGAAAGATATAAGCAAAAATCTGCCAAAATTCAAAGAAGGATCGAGGCTTTAGAGGGGTTAAGTCCATGCCAATGCTTAGGCCCAATGACATCTCTCCTTGTTTTCATGACATACTCTGGAACTAGCGCTGAGAGACCTGGACACTGATGATGGAAGAGAGCACTCAAAATTTCACACATTTCTAGGGAGGTCTTGGCCCAAATTTGTAACCTCCAGGCAGAGGCATGATTTGCAAAGATCTCCAAGATGTGCAAGTCCTGAGGGTGCTTTGCAGGYGACAAATTCAGGGAGACGACTTCTCTCCTAAAACAACCGGATTCATGCATTTATTAAGTGTAAATGCCCTTCAAAGCATAGCTATCACGATACGATAATACCCGTGGTTATATCCGAAGTCATTTGACTCTTCATGAACAGGCTTCAGAAAAAGCTCAATTAAAGGCAGAATAGGAAAGCAAGCATATCTTTTCACAAAGAGAGCAACACTACCATCCTTCTCTTTACCAGATTTGATCTTAACTCCAACTGGATCCTCAGCTTAAGGAACTTCTGACATTGCAGAAAASCACAAATAAACATTTGCACACCTGAATGACACGTGAGAATGCTCCCACAGCATATCAACTCGCAAGTTTCACAGAAACGAACTAGAATAATAGACAATCAGACAGCGCCTTTGTATAAGGCTCTTTGACCTTTAGCAATAAAATGTTTTCAAGATCTTTGCAAGCATCACAGTACAGCTATGACAGATGTTCACACCCAGTAGTCTCATACTCCTACCTTCGGACTAACTGAATCAACAGAAAACAACTCTTAGAAGCTCGCAATGAAAATGCTCGCCCAGGAATCTACCCTAACATCTGAAAACCGCTACAAAAATTTCAATKCAACCCTAGTAAGAAAATCTTCTGTCCATCGAAGTAGAGGAATTCTAGAAGGGACAACTTTGTACACCAAACTACTTCCAGTAACAGAGAATCATGGACAACCAAATTGTGCCTGTAAAAGGCTCTGTGACCTTTGGCAAGAAACGGATTCAATAATCAACAAGATCCTTGCAGGAGGCATCCTGGTCAATCCTACCTTTGAAAAAACGAAAACAACTCCAAAAAAGCTCGCCATAAAAATGCTCGTCCCAACAAAACCCCTAAAATCTACAATTTTTCAGATCACAAAATAATTCAGCCCTAGTAGTAAACTCTTGTGTACAGCGAATCTGCGCAATTCAGAAATGAACAGGCCAGTACACCACAGTCCAAGCCAGAAAAAAGAATCATAAACAAACAGATTGTGTCAGTAAAAGGCTCTGTGACCCGTAACAATAGAATAGTTTCAATGGTAAGCAACAACCTCCCAGGCATTCTGATCACTTCCAGTAGTCTCATCCTCCTACCTTCGGAATAAGTTAATCAATAGAAAACAACTCTAAGAAGCTCGCCCCAGAATCTTAACCTAACATCTGAAAACCGATTCAAATTCCAATTCTGCCCTCCTAGATCAATCTTGTGTCCAGAAAAGCAGAGAAATTTTGCGATAAATACCAAAGTCCAAGCCCGTAAGGACAAGCAGACTGTCTGTGTAGACGATTCTAAACCATTGGCAATAAAATGATTTCAATGGTGATCAACAAGAACCTCGCAGACATTCTGATCACTCCCAGTAGTCTCATTCGAAACACCGAATCAAATAGAAAACAACTGCAAAAAAAGCTCGCAATAAAAATGCTCGCCCCATCAGATACCCTAACTAAAATCTACAAATCATCAGATCACAACATAATTGAGCCCTACAATTCAACCCTAGAAGTAGTAAACTCTTGTGTACAGCGAGAGAATCACCGCGATTCATTCAGAAATACAACAGACTGTACACCAACGTCCACGCCAGTAAAAAGAGCGTCACCGAYGCGAACAACCCCTCTTGCAGCAGCGCGCCATCCCCTCCGAAGTCCTCCGCGTTCTGGTTCAAGTAAACTGCGTACACGGCGTACATCGCCCCGGAGGACAACACCAAGAACGAGACGATCGGGAGGAATCCCGTGGAATGTAAAAGGTGGAAACAACATTGATCAAGGTGTAATAGAAGACCCTAGTTTATGGAAAGTTTAGAGAAATGTTTTGTTTTACAATTATTGTAGAGTTGAACTCTGCCTACCATTGTGGAGCCAACAAGTATGATTTTGGTACCACTAGAAAGTTGTTTTAAAAAGAATAGGTGAATGCAAAATAAATATGGCATATCCATATAAAATTTGACATACTCATACATGCCATAAGTTTTTCTTACTTGTTTGTTTTACTTTTACTTTCTTAGTGTGACATACCTATGTAATCAACCAATGAAACCAGTATGCCTTGTGCTGTGGCTAGAATATAACTAAATTAAATTAAAAGAATTTTCCAATTTTCTAATTTGTAAAAGGTTATTGTGGGTTCTATATGATAAAAACACCCACATATTCTGAATTCACCAAAAAATTCAAGCAACTTCAAACTTTTTTCTTTATACAAGTACAACTTTGGATCCAAAAATGGACCTTCTACACCCCAAGTCAAATGTATTCAAGTCCCTTTAGGGGTAAATCATTCTTTTGCATGCTTAGGGTACAATGAGCTATTATCAAACTAATTTTCACGTAAATTAGTCCACTTTGGACACAATGGTTGCCTTCCTTCCATGGTATCATTGGAAATCTTTTATTTATTTTTTCATGTATAAAAAACTGTGAGACTGCAACAGCAAATAAGTATTTTGGTAAAACTTTCTTTTTCTATCCATATTCCTTCTTTACTTTTGGAGCAACTCCCTTCACATTGAGTACCGTAGTATGAAATCCTCCTCAAGACTTGCGATACATATATCCCTTCTGTAAAAACATGTCAAATGCATCACATGCCTATTTGAGAGTCGTCACACTTCAGAAAAAAAAAAGGAGAAAATCTACACCATCTCACACAAATCCTATTTGTTTGATACAAAAACTAGAGAGTAAAATTACCCATGCTCTAAATGTATCCCACATCCAGGAATGAGTGACCTGTTGAATGCCATTGATAAAATAGGAACACTTAAAAGGTATAGATTATGCACCCTGTACTTTATTATTGCCTTCCAGAACCCATTTCTTGGTAGCCAAGAAATTTTATCAACAAGAGCAATACAATACTCACAGTAAGTACTTCAGTCGCTAGTTATACCTAAAAAGATGCAGACATCGGAGGGTTTCTTTGCTATTGATTGCTAACTGAAAACACTAGATTATGTTTACATCGCAAAAACACATTCATAATTTATTGAAAAACTACCCCAGAGCTAGTACACAATTCAAATACAGTAGAAAGGCTGATAATCATTGGTTTGCGGAGTTATTTAACAGAACGCCCACCCGACCCGAAGGCCCACCCAATCCAAAGACGTCAATTGTGGTAGTTGTTTGAATGGGTCCTATATGCAACCAGAGACATGCCACATATGAKCATTGTAACCCGCTGTAAACCAAATACTAAGACCTATCACAGCCTTKCTTGGCACAAACAATTGGAGACTGCTTACATGTAAAGTGTTGAATGCAACACGATTACAAATTTGAACCACAACACCTTCAATGGCATTCTACATTAACGTAGCAATAAATGGCRAAGGAATCCACTCACCTGCAAGTGGCAAGAGGGCTGACCACATGGATAATGGGAAAGTGGAACATGTTGATAAAACTGTTGTGGAGAAGGGACGTGGAAGAAGAGAGAATTCGAAGTTGTTGAAACGATAGGAAGGGTTACGATTCTTAAGAAAAGAAACGGCTCCACAGACGTAACCAGGTGAACCTCAATCATCCTTCCCCGAAGAGGTAGCATCAACCCAAGAATACAACCATTCGGACCAATTCCTATMAACATACACAGAGACCATTCAAATTAAAAGATTCGTAGAAGAGCAGGGCAGAAAGTTATATAAACGGTGGATACAAAATTGTGAGTACGTCTCAACAGTGATTTGGCTGCTTCTGACAGGCTTGGGATCTAGCACTTCCGATGATCTACTTTCCAGGACTCTTTCTATCTTAAGCGTAGCATGGATCGAATTGATAGAGATCATTTCCAGTACTAAATATGAAAACCAATAATTCTGTCACCAYCCACACGTTCTTTGTCATGTTTCTTAACGAAGAAAAMTTAACCTGTCACCTTCATRYTCCAAAAATTAAGGTGATTCAACTGGACACCCAGGACTCGCATTTCATCACTAGAATTTTAATCCTGTTCGGTAGTATCACCAGCTTCTCACCGGGAACCAGAAGGTCGTCGCCGATTCCTTGTGTTGTAAACTCGAAGTGGGACGTCTTGCTCTCCAATCGATGGATTTGGTTGCTGAGACCTATTGCTTTCTGGACGACCTTCCTGGCGGTCAATGACATCATAATCTGAGTCCGAATTTTCTGAAAGACTTCCTGAGCCTCCTCCTGTCCCAGACTCGCGACGCCGGTGGACTGAGCCCGTGGAATGAGGACCTGGAGGAGGAGGATATAGAGCAGGGCCGGGCTGCGGAGCTGCAGCTGGAGGGTAAGMGCCATCAAGGTTCACTGGCGGATAACCTGCACCCCCTGGGGCAGACCCAGGAAATCCTGCTGTTGAAGGAGGTGGTGGATAAACTTGGGGGCCTCCCTGCATGAGCAAGATATATCATGAGATTTGAACATCACAGGGGACCATTATAGACCACCATATGCATTTGCATGACTTGTGTGAGGGAATTTCAAATTAAAAAAAAAAAATTTTGCTCTGATATTTTATTCTAATCAGTGTCGTTACCCAAATGTACTTTAGGATATAGATTTTTAACTTAARGTTATTGATTATTATCAGAGATAAGTTGTTTAGCTAGCCAAGTTTGTGCAAGCCCCTTCAACATGCCTAATACTCGATAAACAGTATTGTCAAAATACTGCTATGTCAAAAAGTAAAAAAGAAGCTTCCAATGGAAAGCTATAACCTAGAGTAAGTTGCTTTAAGTAGCAAAAGTAAATGGAAAAAAAGATGTAAGGTAGGCAGACCCATTATGGACCCAATTTTGCTATCTTGCATCCTAATGCAGTATAAGTTGCGTGCAGGTTTCAAAGGGTTGGAATAGTGAATGAATTGGGTTGGAAAATCACCATTCACTGAACACCATCAAAGCTTCTACACATGGTTCATTCATTCATTCATCCATTCATTCCACAACCTCAAGGGACACTTTTGGCTTGCCAATGAAATTTTGTAGGAAATTAGGAGAGCTACATTAACATTCCAATGCACAAAAATAATCCCCACCTTAGAGTTAACAAATGGAAAGCTATCTGATTTTGCCTTGACCACCTATAATGTCTCTTTCTTTTTTTGAAAATGAGTTGACAAAAATACTTGTGAAATATCCCCTAATTTGCCGTGCTTTTTTGCCGTGCTTTTGCACCCAAAAAAATTGCGGATCCAATTAGTTCTACAAGGAACTATAAGGAACTATGCGCAGTGACCAAAGGATTCACAATGGGCTTCGTAACTTAGCAAGCATGCCTATCGAAACACCAAAATCCCGGTGGAATTGTTCACCCTTGTTTGAAAACAACACATGACTGTGCCTTATCAGGTAAGCTGACGACTGTCATTATTACCAATGATGAGACATTAGTGAAAGGACTTTTTGTAAAAGTGATCTCTTCCAAACTCAAGCTCCTAAGTCTGTTAAGACGACGCAAATAATAACCTCTACCTCAAAAAAATGTCCATGCAGACGCAAACCTAGAAGTTCACACAGACAAAGAAGTGCAAGAAAACTTACATAACGCCCCTCGTAATGAAAGACCCCATCATCTTGAACGTCTGGAAAATTAACCCCTTCCGCAAAGCAACTCAAAGAACTCGGGCTCCCTTCACATACACAACCGACCCCTTCCTCCGCCAAATTACACCATCCGACCCATCAAAAACCCAAAACCTTCACAACGATTCTCCACAAGACCGAGCAGTCCACACAAGTCCGTCTCAACCAACACCACGTGCACCCTAAACCCAACACAAACCCCAGCGCCGCACAAACCCTTGCAACACTCAAAACCTCCCCCGACTCTTCCTAAACCACCATAGCTGCTCACTTCCTGAAATTGTAATCATCCCACCATAACCACCAAACACGATGATGTCTTCCTATCCCTTGCGTGGCGCTTCCACTAACTTAACAGTTGCGTAAACAGCTACCCATATGGATGCCCGGCCACGACTGAAGTAGCCATGTAAGTAATGAGTATGGATGGAAGAGATGGTTTCAAAACTACGGGAGACTGACTTAAGTTGCGATGTGAAAAAAAGTCCGGCGGCTTCTCCGTCGGGTCGGGAGGGAGAAGGTCCGTCGGATTTGACGTCAATTTGCAACGCGGCGGGACTGAAGATGATGAATTCTCCACGCTGGATTTTGAATTGGGGACGACGACTGGCTGAAAGCCTGAAGGGCCTTGGGAAGGGGGGTTGGCCTCGGAAAGGACGGGCGGGCCGGGGGTTGGCTAAAACTTCAACTTCACTTGAGGCTTTCGTTTGTTCGGACTCTCCCACTCACTCAAAGGCCCGTCAGGGTGGTCCAGGTGTCGCCATTTGAGTGGGGTAGTCAGTTACCCCCGCCAGTGGGACGTCACTATTGACGGATGAGTGGCGCGCTTTTCAAGTGGATTTTGAGGTTTTTAAGTTTTGAATTTTGAAATTTTAGGGGGCCGTGGGGGAGACTGGTGGGTGGGCTCTAATTTTGAAGTTTCTGTAAGAAGGTAGGGACGTCCACTTTTTTGGTGTTTGATAGAGCATGTTTTGTGTGAGTATTATGTATGACGTGAGGTAGATGTACCCATTCCTATCCTTTTTAGAATTTCTCCCTCATGTATTGTCTTACCTATGGTATACATTTTTTTAGAACATACTCAATTAGAACATGAAGATGAAATTGGGTGTAGGAATGGGAATGGGTATGTTTACCTTTAAAAGGCATTTTATAGGGGAAAAGACCTTCTCTTTGGGGTTTGTTGTGCTTGTTGGTTAAGCCAAAAAAAATAACAACTCAAAATAAACAAAAACAAGTCTCAAAATGAATAAACATAGTGCCCTCTCATGGGGGAATTTTCTTCTATTTGCTCCCTTGAAATCCTAATTACATCCTAAAATTTGTCTCAGAAATGCGCTTGAATTTTTTGGGCAATTGCTTGCATTGATTATGAGATTGATTCAATTTCATATATTCTTGTTAGTAAATGATAGAAGATTCCAACACTAACAAAAAAAAATGCATTATTTGGATACACTTTGAAATAACTACAAAGGTTCAAAAGTTCATTCAATTTCCATGGCCATGGTTTTGTTTCTCCAATAATAGTTATCCAAAATCGTCACTTTGGGCATTGAGTGAACTTCCTAAGAAATTGATTGGTGTTTTATATTTTCTTGTTATTAGCAAATGAAACATAGTTGTATATCAATAAAGAATGTCTCATTTGAAAATTGCATGCTAGAAATTTGGAAAACTTAAAGTTTTATTGGCAAATGAATGTCATTTGAATTTTGGTTTTAGGTGGCCTATTTAATCTATTCAATCAATGATATACCCTTGGTTATGATTTTAGGGCGGTGAATTTAGATTAGTTGTGATCATAAAGTAGTCACTATTGAAGGTGATTTTATTGGTCAACATTTAATTTGTTTTGCACATCATAGGAAATTTAGAATTTTTACCTTATAAGGTGAAAAAGTAAGTAAGCTATAATGAATAGGGGTTTTAAGGGGACCTCGAAATTTTAGAGACTTATAATGAAAAATTGTAGATGTTTGAAAGGTGATGTACATGCCTGGATCCTTTAGTAATTACTGATGTACAACAAAAGTAGATATTTATAGTGTGAAATGTCGGTTAATTAGTATGGGTTCCTTTAATAACCCTATTCAATGTAAAATTATTCATGAAACTACATTAACTTGTTTATTCAACCATGTTCATTTGATAATTGGAAAGAAATTTTAACATATAATATAAATTGTACATATTGGTTATAGACCAATTTATTTAAAACATAATTTAAAATTCTTTAATTACATATAGATTCATCATAAATTAAATCTTAGATTTATCCCTCGAAGAATTTACATTTTTATGGTCAATATTAGTACAAACTACCCAGATTTAATAGATTTTGTTGTAGAATTTATATCAAAGTATTCTAAATTCAACATTGCTAGTATGTGAGCCCAAGAATGCAAGCTTGTGAGCATTGAGTCTATGATATAGATACCTAGAATATAGATATCACGCTATATAGAAGGTGTATGTATCATAAACACCTATAACATGGGTATTTGTAACATATATACTATATAATCATAGACAGTTTTTATAGTATAGAAACCTATTATATAGGTGTGTGGTATTCTAGGCTCATGGGCTCACACTTCTATTGATTTCAATAGAGAAGAATTAACTTAATTTGCCATCAAAAGTGTTTTTCTTATTATTATTGATTCACTGAATTGTCTACTCTATTAATTTGTATAAAAGGCCAAAATTTAGTTGATCATCAAATGCCATTCAAATCAAATGCATTCAGAAATGAAATCTGTAAGTTATTTTTTCAAGAAGATGTTTTAATTGCCCGAAATATAAGATTGTCCACGAATTTTACATGACAAATCCAAATATAATAAATAAAAACTCCCCATGCATACAAAATTACAATCTACAAGAATCTTTTTTTTTTTAATTCTTTTAATTTTTTTTTGCGTAAGATGGTTTCTACCAGCTACACCTAAAAAAAAGACTTTTTGTGCCATAAATTTTGCCCTCAATCATCAATTGAAAAAAAAATTATATTCTCACAAACCTAATGTGTTTTCCTACCTTTAAAAAAATTTCAAAAAATCATGATATTTAATATTGAGGTCGTAGCAGCCTCCCTGGAATCCACTTTGTTTCCCAAGGGAACAATGGGACTTTAGAGGTTTAAAAACTCATGTAATTAGGTTTTAATACTATTATTGTCTTCAAAACATTCATTTCATGAATACAAGTACATTTTGGGATTCCTTGTTAAAAAAGCTACAAGAATTTTCTACATTAAAACAAATTATATCTCTTGAGATTGGATTAAACGCATTATAAGTGATAATAATCAAGGCCATATAATACAGAAGTTGCATATTAGACGAAGGGCTATTTGGAAGCATATTCGGGAGCATATTTTGGGATTGATATATGAATAAAACTTGTAGACATAGAGTTGGAGATTCCATCTATACGGTTAGATTCACCAATACTATCACCAACACATTTTTATAAGTTTTGAAAGTAAAATTACAAAATTCCTTCAAAATTCAATAACAAGCAAAATATTACCATTTTTAGAGTAGAATTTGTTGGAATGGATTTGAAATGAGGTTCTTTTGACATGGTGACTTTTTGAAATATTTGTGTTCTTAAAATCTTGGACTTCATTTTGGCAAATCCAATTTTGAACTAAAATCAATGCAATTTTGGCTTGGTCAACCACTTGACATATTTGCACATTGGTAACTTCAGAAAAAGATGTACTCTATTGACACCAAATCCAACCTTTAGATAGAACAACAATTTAATATAGTATCTCCACGAATTAGAAGAACTTTCATCTAAGCAATTAGGAAGATGAAACTTTAGTTTCAATATGTTTATTGTCTAGAAAATGAACGTCGAAGAGCTTTAGGGTTTAATTTGTTAACAAACTTAAGATCAAAGAGTGATTAAAATTTTACCTCAAAATCCAACTATTCAAGTCAAAAAACGTTTTTTCAAACTAAAATTCAACATTTATATAATATTCAAATATAATTTTCAAAAAATTCCCACAATTAACAATAGTACACAAATTAAGCATATAAAAAAATATTATTTATTGTATAAATTGTTAATATTTATCTTTTATTTATTTTAAAATTATGTGAATATATTATTTAATACATGGATATTAGTTGTTGCAATAATAAATTTAATTATATAAATAAATGTTGGAAATTACTATGAAAATCTTTTATTTAAATACCATCACTATATTATTATCATTCTAAGTTACACTTTGTAAAATCTTCACATTATTGAAAATTTAGATCCCTCTAATCCAGACAAAGGTGTGTAGAGTTGGTATAGGAATTATAAACCTAGTCTTTTATTTGGCTTTATATATTGTACTATTGAACAAGCCCATATTGAGTGGTGCAAGAGAATCTACTTTGCACCTCTATGAAAGACATGAATATTACTTATTTTTAGGTTTTTTTCCTTCATTGTAGATGTAGGCCTAATCAAGAAATTTTTCTCAGATGATGACCTCTAAATTTATAATTTTGTGTGCTCCAAAATCTCAAATTCCAAATCTCTAAAATGATGAATGTATGTAAAAATAGAAAAATCTCATTTTAGGACAATAAATTTTTTTTCAATTTTTTCCAAAGTTTAAATTGCAATTAGGCAAAGTAAGCCTCATCTGCATTAAAGATTTTCGCTCCATTGGCTCATTACTTTAAAAGTTATGACATGAGACATTCTTCAAGACTTTTTAATTTTATTGGTGTAGACCATACTAAAATTTTAAAAATCACTTTTTATGAGCTCAAAATCTTCATAATGTAAAGTCATTTTCAAAATTTCAACATATTTSAACCTACAATGTAATTGGACATCATTGATTCCTCCCCAAAGTAATAGTAGAGAATGTGTATTATGAAGTGAAGGCTCCACAAGCAATTTTAACAAGCGAGCTCAATGATGAGACTTTTAATTGTCCTAAGTGTGAAAACACTTCATCTAGTATGGCATTCAATTCTCTACAATTGGTTTTTAGCTAAACACAAAATGAGTGTTCAAGGTTTCAAATGACTTAAGTTTCTAAACTTGTTGCTAGGAAATGCTCAAAGTTCACCTAGACCGTGATTTTCCAAGGAATCACATTTGGAGGTGAAATTTGATTTCCAAACTTGTTCGAAAGAAAGAAAAGTTATCTATTGAGTGCTTCAACACTACCATACAAACACATTGGTAAAAAAAATATCATTCAATTGACTCCTTGTGTATGCAAAATGACTTATAAATGTCAATAAATAGCAAAAAAAGGTTGCAAAAACCACATCTAAGGTTTGACCTCCTTCTAGTAAAATACTTTGCGGTCACTCATAACATCTTGGGTTGATATCAAATTTCACAAACTAGACTAGTATGCGCAACTTTTCCAACAACAAATTTTATTGAAAACAAACATTTGATGAAGGAAATGCAAATCCCCAAAGTTGTAGCCATCAAAATGTGGTTTGGTGAACTCAAATTGAGCTTGTGAACTTTGAATGGCTTCCGAAAAATCAGTACATTTTGGATAAATCTGAAAATTTTACCACGCAAACTAGAAGAGAGATCAAATATTTTACAACAAGTTTTATTAAATTTGGACATCAAATGCAAAAGTTACAGTACTTTAAATTGGACTTCTAGACTATGTGAGGATACTTTTGGTCCCATTGGGCGGTGAGGGGTTGACTACTTCGCTGGCAGTGGCTGCTAGATTAGGGTTTGATCGAATGCATGAAGGTCTCTGGGCTTGGCACATTGTCTTCAGTTGCTGATGGCTGTCGTCTGTGATTGAATTCTGAGGGAAATATCAGCTATGGAGCTCCGACGGAAGGCGTGCAGCTCGCTAGCAGCATTTCGAACTCTATTTCATACTGGAAAGATGTGCCAGTAAGTTGAATTCTGGTTTCTGAATTTGAAATCCCTCGTATCGAGRTATGCTTGAATTTCATGTACGTGCAGTCAATTTCTYATGTCTARGTGTTCTTCTTGTAATATTGCAATCGGGCAAAAGACGTTTGAATTGTAGTAAGTTGAGAAAGCTCACTCGCGAACTTGTTCCGTAGTGGAGATCGGCAGAGTTATTCCTTTTCTTGCTTGCACGGGAGGATGAATTATTAATCCTTGCGATCGCTGACTGCGTATAAGTTAGAAATATGTTGTGCAGGGTTTGGCATTGAAAAGGCAGTTTAGGTGACATGTTTGTATTATGCAGCAATAGAAGTTCAATCAAGATATTGAGCTTCGCCAATTAAATGAGGAACATGTTTGCGTGGTTGGCGGCAYTTGCACTCTGTATCTATTGCAAAAACGGATTAGATCAGAACTAGAATTTTTGACTATTTATATATTGTYTATGTTTAGGTAATGTGCTTCTGCTTTGTAATCGAGGAGGAACTTGTTAGTTTTGGCCATGGAGTGTACGAATCGCACCAAGGCGAGAAGGCTGGTCTGTGAACGTGTACCAGAGTAGAAATCTGCAGTTGACAGTGTTTTTCTATTTCAAGATTGCAATGGGAGGATCAAGTGTGCACGTTGCTTGATTAGCTGAATGTCAGCAATGTTAGAAATGTTGCTTTGTGCTTGATTTAGCCTTAAGGACGAAGTTTAGAGAGTATATGTGTATCATGCAGGAATGAAGAATTCAGGATACGAAGTTAATGGGTACGTGTAGGTATTCATCTTGTAATCTTGTGATCGGGGAGGAATTTGTTAGTTCCAAAATGTTTGAATCGCAGCAAGGCGAGAAGTCGCTTTCTTGAATGTGTATCGTTTRGAGATCGGCAGATGGATAGTATTATTCCATTTCTTGATTGCTTCAGGACTCGKTAGGAACAATGTTTAGTCCTTGCGGGCACTGCGTGACTGATTGTTAAATTGCCTAGTGCAGGTTTGGGCATTGAGAGTGATGTCTAAAAAAAGACAATATTATTATGCTGCAACAGGGGAACGAGGACAAGGAATTTGCAGATTCCGATCATAAAKGAGGAACTTGCTAACAAGCTTGGTGACCTTTTCAGTTCGTTTTGCAAATGAGGATTTCTTTACTAGAACTTGTGACTGACGGAACTTACATTGGATACGGTAATGGCATATTGAATGGATATGCTATAGACAATTCTCCGCTCAGGAAATGATTTTAAACTATTGCGGAGACGTCTGATAATTGACACCACTGTAGTCGATGTTGTTCGTTGTGTAAATTTTTTTATTCAATCCTGCGTTTCACCATTTTTTTACGCGAGGTTTTTATTGGTTTGTTTCGTTCTCATTTTCGAAGTATCCAAAAGTCTTTACTCCTCTGTTCCAGTCGGTAAGGTCGTAAAGTCTCATTTCTGCAGTCTGTGGATAATTGGTTTCATCTCTCTGTATAATCACAACGAAACAATCGAGCCTCGTGATTTCTCAAGTTACATATATGTGATTCAGGATTGCAGATTATTGACTATTCAATAAAGGTCTCAGGCTGAAAACATATCATAGGATTCAATAAAAACAGCTTTCCATCTCAGTTAGGAATTGCCATGCTAACTTTTGGTTAGTAAATTTTAACTTATTCATTTATTCATTATATATAAGCATGGCTCAAAGTTCTTATTATTTGTAGTTACTGGAAAAGTCGATCAAATTTATGAGACTGTAGCACACATGCTTCAAGATGAGCTGTTTTGGATGACTAATAGATATCAAACCTGCAGCTTTGGTAACAGATTGTCCTCCTATGTGCGCCATCTTTTCATCTAGTTCAAAGTTCCTGCAGCTGTCTTACAGAATGACATGTCTGTTTTCATATTCAAATTTTAGTTTGATTACTTGTTGGTCTTCATGCTCTAGGCAACCAATTATTCATTTATTGAGTGATTTATCCAAACTAGCGAAGTGATCTTTTCGTTTTTATTTTGTTGAAGTATGCCTACCTCGTGCAATTAATACGTAAACGACGTTCCCTTTACAGAAGTTCCCAGCACAGCCCATTTATATAGTTACTAGACAGCGTGTCAATTTAGCAGACGGTGCTTAACACTTGTTTGTGTGATTTGCGTTTTTGCGGTAGGGTTGGGGGCAGATGACAAGTCAGCGTTTGCAGAGCTCTTACAAGTGCACCGCTTGTGTGACGATATTGCTCATTATAAAACAGTAAGATCAACACTTGCACTGCACAATATACAGTATGCAGTTCTTGATTACACTAGAGCTAACCCCGTCGTTTTTCATTCAGAGATCCAGAGCTGTGTCGCTTCTTATTGGAAATGATATAATCTTAGTAGCCAAGTTGGCCCATGTTTGTCGTTTGTGACTTTTTCCACTCACCCCCACCTTTTGTCACTATTTCAGGGAATGAAAAGCCACGGTTTAGCAGTAGTATTAACTTATCTTGGTTCTATTGGCTAGGTTTATGATTGACTGCATCTGTCTAGTTTTCAACTTATTGGTACAAAATTGGGATTTTGTACTGTAACCCATGACTTGAATTAATTTGTGCATTGCATGTGTGTTCAACAACTGGAATTGGCATTCATTTGATTTCTGGGTTTGCTTATGATAGACTAGGACGTTTGAAGTTACTTATAGGAAGTAATATAAACAACTTATGTTAAGCATTGCTAAAATCATCCTAATTGTCAAGGTGTGCAGAAATCAGCATCTGCCCCTTTGTTGGCTGAGAACCTGGTGTACAAAAACAAATGTAAAATAAATGGGTAATTGTTGTGGATTGCTTTGAATCAATGTTCATATTTGAAACCTTCAAGAGCAAGCCCATCCAGGTCTTGCAACATCTGGTTTGTCATAGATTTCATTCGCCACTCCAACTCTTCATATATATTAGGCTGCAGACAGAATCATTCCTCATCTCGTGCCTTCTTGCACCTACAGTTGCTTGTAAGCTTTTTCTCCACTTTTCAGGGTCGTGGAGGTGGAGATCCTGTCAGTGTTGTAGTTTGTAGATATTGAAATCGATACACTTTTTTCTTCTGCATGGAAGAGGCGATATGATGTGCGTTTCCATTCCAGCAGACTGAGGATGTTCACTTGGTTATGGAGGGGAGTAGGAAGGAGCTTGGTGATCGACAACTTGTCCGAGGATATATTGGCCCTTACAAATTAGTCCACAGATAAGTACGTTCGAACTTAGTTCTTGTGGGCTCCATAGCTTACTGTACTTAATTATTCTTGAACTTATCRTTCATCCTCTTCAGGAATCTCTACTGCACAAAGATTAACATCTTGCTTTGAATTTCGGCATTTACAAGTTCTCCATCCTCTCCTTGCCATCTGATCCCTCCACTGTTCTCCACTGGATCATTTTGAAGAGCTTCACGTTAGCGTAAGTTATGAAATGAATGCTGTCTGACCATTGTAGTGACAATTTTGGGTGCACATACATGCGTTGTACGGTACCTTAAATCACACAATTTCTCTCAGACTGATGCTCTTCCACTTGGATTCAGGAATGTTATGTATACTGTATCAATCGAGTGGCATCCTGCTCGAGTGAAGACGTTGGCCATTCATTCACTCCCTTCATGCTCATTTTGATGATAATTATGCTGTTTGATCTTCGGGTGGAAGAGAGATTACAGATTTGAATTGATTTTACTCAGATGGGAATATATCAGACTGAATGCTTGAGTAATGAACTGCAAGCTTGATGTCCCCAACTCCCATTTGGGTCCCACGAGAACAGAGCTGGCAAAGAACAGGTGCTGTTCAAGCTCGCTCATCTGGTGCTGCAAAATGGTGGCGAAACCTCGTTCAAGAAAACAAAACTGAAAGCTAGAATCGCTGGAAAGATTCACACTGAGTGGCGTTCAAGATTCTAGAGTTTGAATCTTACGAGGCTCTGTCATCCCTCAATTCCTCAATGGCCCAAGAAAACATAACTGAAAGAAAAAAATCACTGAAAGAAAAAAAATCACTCCTGTCATGCATGATCTTTAAAAAAAAACTCATTGAATYGCACAATCGCTCCTGTCATTGAAGACAGTAGTGCCAGAAGACAGAGACTCCCAGAATCATAATGTTTCATAAAGTCAAAGTTGTAATATTGTGAAACCCTTGGGGTATTTTTTTTTTTTTTTTTTCTAGAAACACACAGACACTTTCCAGTTTCCATTAAATGAGGAGAAAGTACACAGAACCAAAGGAACCAGTCCCTGGAAAACCATTTTTTCGTTTTCTACGAAGATTTTCAACAACAAAAACAAACAAACTACAATCAAGACTCAATCCCAGATTATTCCCAGAGGCTCCCAGGAGCAGCCGAACAGAACTGCCAATCTAAGCGGAAACCCTGAGGTGAGTCAGCGGAAACCCTTGGTTTTAACTACTTTACACTGTTGGAAACCCTGCTCAGGTCTGGAAATTTGAAAAGCTCCAAATCTTGTTATGAGTGCGGTGTGAACAAAACGAGTTTTTTTCTGGTAAATGCAGTGGCAGGCCATATCATCGTTTTGCAAGGGTGAAAGGACCCTAATATAAGATAAGGTTACAGACTCTGTGATTTGGGTATATATATATTGATTGTCAGCAGAATGAAGAGCAACCAGTCAAAGGACATGCTAGCTAAGATAGAACTGCTCCTGTATCCTTTGCATTATTTGGGAGATAACTTATATTGGTTTCCATGAAATTATGTTTTGTTAGACAAACCAATTCACGCCAATAGGTATGTTTGGACTTCGTGTTACTGAGGATYTTAGGAACCAACTTAGACCTATTTTTGTACCACATTCACATCGCAAACATCACCCTAACACCAAGTGCAAACATACCTTACTTCAAGACAATTGGCTGATGTGTGTGATGTTTTCAATGGGATCAATGTCAATTCGGATGTCAATTCAGATGTCAATGATATGAAAACAGAACCTTCTCTAAAGTATTTTATCTCCAGAAGTGTGGCAAACATTGGCATCACATCATCAATGAAGGGCCATTCAAGCCTATCAGCAGCTTTCCTATCTCAGAGTGCAGCTARTTCCATTATATAGTTGTGTAGGTTATTTTGGGTTTTGCTTGGTTGGGGTTTAACTTAATTAGTAGTTGAAAATGAAAAAAATTCAGCCTGGGACTTGTCCTCTGGGTCTGTGTACTGTTTCCTTTTTCAATGGGAATCGTTCATGTGTTTCAAGAGAAAAAAAAGTCTATGTTTTCCGCAGCAAGAGTTTGTGTTGAATTTATGATTTACCTAATTTAATACACACTGGTACATTTCAAGAAAAGAAATGAGAAAACCTTGATTACTTTTCATATTGGTTAGAATCCTTGAAAATGGGCTTTTAAAAACACCGTTTATTTTGAGAATTACATACAGAGTACTAAATGATCCACACCAGTATCTTATTTCATCACTGATTGGGCGTCCACACTCATTTTCTTGCATTTGCACATGTACCTTGAAGTCAATTTTAAGACTTTTGCACCCGTCCAGTAACTTATAGCTGATGAAAAAAAGTCACCCAAATTTTATGGCGTAAATTGTGGGAGGTCCTAAAATGGAGCAGGTTCTCAAACCAATCAGGCTCTTGAGGTAGATTTTGCACTCTCCAATGTACAAGTAGTCTACATTTTAGGAGGTGGTCGGTTTTAGAGCCCATTGAAATGCACTTTTCTGCAACTTCAAAAATTCATAACTAATTCCACAAAGCTCCAAGAAAATATGAAACGACTTGGGTTAGATGCCAATTCCACTTGTTTGTCAAGGAAAATTTACTGAAAATTATTTCAAACAGTTTCACCTTGCCAAAATTTAGCTTCAGCCCTTAGATGGGCGCTTTATGGACCTCCTACCTTAACGGCTTTGATGGATTTAATATCAGTGAGTTCTTTCCTTAAAAATTTGTAAAAAATAAAAATAAAAATCTCAACACTGGTAGTCTATAAGTTAGTAAGTTACCACTGTTACCACTGTTCTCGTACATAGGCAATTGTACCGCCACAGTAAGTAACTGAGTTGAATGATTTCCAWTTGAAGGGGGAGGGTAGGTATACACCCACACCTCTTTAATATCACCTTCCTTAACGTCACATCCTCTGTCCCTCGCCCAACCTTAGGGAATGTGTGAACTCACTTCTTCTCATTACAAATAGAGAAATCCTTKAATTTATTTTAAAATTGGAGGTGTTTTCAATAAAAGAGTAAGGCTCGATCAATCTAAAATTGTTCAAGATACAAATGACTTCATTGAATCTATAAATATTGGAAAATCTCTTGTGGTCATCGTTAGCCTTGTTTGAAATAGGATTAAAAATTCTTTGAATTAAAGGATAACTTTTCTATTAAAAAAATGTTTTTTTTAGTTCAATGTGACATTAAAGAATCTGATAAGTATGAGAAAGGCTCTCAATTGTCTTTCAGGTGGCTACAACCTCCATACACTTTTTGATATCAAGCATGTGTATGGATGCAATTACTATCACAATTAGCATTCAAGTAGTTCTTCAACTCCCAACAATTACTACCCTACATATTTTATATTGTCCCAATTTTCATATAGCAATAGCTACTAAAAAGACATGTGCTTATTGTAAATTCTTACTTAAAGACTCCTTATAGGTCATTACTTAAAATCTCATCTCTAGGACTATACTTAAAATACCCATTTCTCTTGTAGTGGAACATGTTGCCTTATATAGCCACAAAGATGAAGTTGTTGGTTGAAAAAATGGGAAGTTTGAAGTAGGAAGATAATGATGAGCTAAGATAGTAATATATGCAGAACAATAAATTTTGCCCATAAAATGGTCCCCGCAAGCTAGATTTATCACAAGAAAAACGCAAGAATTTTTTATTTTTCACACAATTTTTTTTTGCAATTTTTGAATTCAGATTTGCAATCAAAGACCCCAAATTAGCTGAGAGAGGTTGAGAACATACCGTAGTGACGGCTCAATATAGGGGTCTTTTTTTTACTTTTACCTCAAACATTACCCTGCAGGGCCCATTTCATGGGCATGATTTAGTGTCTTGTGTAATATATCTTTAGCCTCTCATTATAAGCCTCTCATTTTTGTCAGAAATTCCAATTTTATTTTTTTCACCAACCTCCATTAAGATAACTGAAGCCCATTACAGGCCAAATGGGAACAAGTCCAATGCATGCAAAATTAAATTAGTGGTGTACATTTCAGAGCTTGAGTGTACACCACTAATTAAAAATTTTGCCCACAATGGGCTCACTTCCTCACTCCCATTTGGCTTGAAATGGGCTCACTTACCTTAGCTTCCACTACACTTTAGGACATGGAGTAACATCTGCACACAAGCCAGGCCTTGAAACACAACAGACTTTGCCTCATCAAAATCAAGAAGAATATGACTTTGAAGTACCAAATTTGCATAAAACAGGGTTGATTAGCTAAGTAGGGATCACTCATGGCTCCCTTGAACATGCAATTTTTTTGGCTTCTTAACTTTGTTTTGCAGCACCTTTGCTCTAAATTAAGTTTGATGAGGTTATGCTTTGTAACACAGATCAGCTACAATTGTACAGTCAATCTTAAATTAGCGGAAAAAAGGGATTCGTTGTTATTGTAATAGAAGGTTATACTGAGTAGGAAACCACTCCCAGGAAATCAGCCGTTCATTTCCTTGGAGGGTTTTGCAGCCGTAAACCACTGCCGGGAAATGCACCGTTCATTGCCCGGAAGGATTCTATGGAGTAATTAGGGTTTCATGCCAAGAATGCCCGATTACTCGGGCAAAATTGCGTAATCGGTCATTACGTATTTCTCATCCAAATTTTTTTCAGTCATCCAAAGTTTTGTATTTCCCGGCAGTGGTTTACGCAAGGCCAATGGCCCTCGTCCTCATGCATTGCCCTATACGTAATGCCTGACTATGCGGGCAAACTTGTGTAATCGAGCATTATGGATTTTTCATCCAATTTTTTATATTTCATCCCAAGTCTTTCATCCAACTTTGATTTTCCTGCTTGTGATTTTCGTTGGTCAATGTTCCTTGTTGTCATGCATTTTGCGATATAAAGCGTCTCCTCGTCGAGCTCCGCCCTCTTTGATGGCCCTTTATATCACAAAATGCCCTCCTCCTTGGGCATTGCCCTATACATAAACCCTACTAGTAAATGTCCCATTCAAAATTTGGGCAAGAGGGGGTAGATTATTTCCCATAATCTCCTCTTTGATGCTTGAAATCCATGTAATTGGTGATTACGAATTTTTCATTAATTCATCACATGTTTCATCCATTGTTAGATGGGTGTTTGCATTGGGCAATCGCTTTTTTGTCAATAATTATAACATAAAAAATAAGCATTCCCCTTCTCGTCAAGCTACTTTTTTGTCCAGCTTTGCCCTTTCTGTCAACCTACTTTTTGTTAGGATTCCCTCCCCCTTAGTGATTGCCCTATACAATAGAAGCACAAGTATAGAAGTGTATCTATGTATCACAAGGGTAAAGATATATTGAGGAGTATAGGATGAACTCTTGATCTTCCATGACACCTATAGGCTCTTCAACTTCCACATTTGACAACTTGTGCTATATAACTACTCGTATCACTTTTGTGGCCACAATAAATGAATAGAGTACATTAAAAGTTTGAAATGTTCACAACTGATATGTAGTGGCACAAATAGGATGAATCATAAATTGCTCTGCAATAGGGACTCCTCAACAAAGTTTTGTCCAATTGTCAAGGCCTTTCAATTTTGCTTCTCTTTAGGTCTTTTAAATCATGAAAATGTGAGCGGAGTCTCTCGTTGCTATGTAGTATATACTCTCACTTTTGACTTTTTACCCAAAATGGAATCTTTAATAAAACAATAGAGTCTCCTACCTTAGTGGGAATGTCCTTGCACCACTGACATCAACATTGTCCATTAAAGGTGGGAGGCTCATAAAGAGCTCATTTAAGGGTTGGTCCCCTTTTTACATGTATTTTTTTTGGGGAATATTTTTAGCTTATTTTTTAAGAAAAAGAAAAATAGATTCTCATTGTAACACAAGTAGTTTCTTATTTTTTGAAGAATTTCTAAATTACTTATGAATTTTCAAACATCTAAGTCACAAGTCCCTATTTGTAACCCTAGGTCCTCCATAAATTGTTCACTTGCAGCTTCTAGGGATAAGTGGGAAAAGTAAAGAGAATGATTAGCTCTTGCAGTAAATAATGTTTTTTTTTGTCGATTCATTCAATGACTATAGAAGGTCCATTTTAAGACCACCTCACATCCATTTTAGGCAAGTGCATATGGTGGTTCTTGTGGTTCTAAATACGAGCTCGCTTTCAGAGCCTCCTACCTAAGGGCCGCTTTACACTTAGAGGCTGGGCCAATTTCATGTGTCAGAGGTCAAGAATCCTGACTTGTGATTGGCTAAAAGTCTGAAATCAGCCCCAACCCCTTTACACCTAGAGGCCAGGCCAATTTGGTGGTCAGAATATTTTAATCACAAAAGACATGATCTGACATGGCTCGAGCTCACTGAATTGGGTGCACCAAAAATGGGAGGCCAATGTCAGATTTCAATTAAAAAAATTATCGCATTGATTATTATTTTTTTCAACGAATCTCAATCGTTGGATTTTGTGCAATTGGCCTCAAAGGGAATTGGCTTGGCCTCGAGGTGTAAAGCGGCCCTGAAATTTCAGCCCCTCCTTCCTTTTTTCCTATGTTTTTTTGAATCGGCCTGGCTTCATGGCCTCAAGGCCTTTACATACAGGAGAATTGGCCCCTATTATAATCTTATTTTAATGCGTAGTTGGGGCCGGCCTTTAGCCCAAAAGGGGCTGAAATTTTGTGCAGTTGGCTTCGAGAGGAATTGGCCCGGCCTCTAGGTGTAAAGCGGCCCTAATATACTCTACTAAGACACTCTTGTGGTACAAGAAGATAATTATTGGAATTGGTAGTAAGTTTATTGTTCGAAAATCATTCTATAATCATTTTTTCCAATTGATAGCAAGATTGAGTTTGGCCTTGTGAGCAACACCATTAAAGTGGTATTTTCCATTTTAATATTATTTGATCAATTTCTAGACGAAATTTGATAATAAATTTTTTTTAAAAATTAAATTTCAAAGATTCAAAATTATTCTTGCCTAAATTATAAAATTTTTATCCAATTCCATCAATAGAAGTTTTTCCATTTAAAGAAAAAAATAAAAAAAACACTATGATTATGTAACTTATGATTTGTTTTTAAATAAACTTAAAATTTTGAATATTTGTTATTTGTTATTTGTTATTTTCCCATCCTTGAATGTATGGAAATCATGTAGCTAAAGATTCTTCATTTCATGAATTTTGGGGGCACTAGGCCATTGCACATTTTTTAAGAATATAGTGTATTTGTAAGAACATAATCATTAATTTAGAGAAGAATTGGTATTGGCAATACAAGATTGACATTTCAAGACTACTTAAATTTTAATTTTAATCAAAGATTAATATTCTTAATTTGTGCAAGGGATTTTTCATATCTCAAAATTGCTCATTTGGTGCACTTGAATCTAATAGTTGGTTTATTGTGCTGCGCATTCACTTTGATTTCAAATTCATTAAAATCAAAATTGTCCAAAATTATCTACTTAAATTGTCCAAAAAAACGATTTTCAACATGTATGAAATAATTTACCATCACAAATTTAAAAAAATATAGTGAAGTTGTCTAGAAAATGAGGAGCCTCAACCAAAGTTGTTAGAAAATTGAAAAATAAGTGCATCACAAATTTTGCTCACTTAGTATTTGTATACGACCTTGTGGTTGCCCATGCCATACAGTCATCTTTGAATTGTACATATCCTAGGACAATTTGTATAGTACCCATTGTTCTTTGCAATTCTCTAAAATTATTTAAACATATTATTGAGACAATCATGCCTTACAAAGACGTAAGGGCAATCATAAATTTTGAACAAATATTCAAGTCAACTTCCAAAGAAACTTTGACATTACTTTTGTTTGAACAATATGATATGGAAATGGACAAATGAACGTGGTCCATGTAAGCATGAAGGAGTTAATTGAAAAATGGGAATTTATCATAGTGATATTGAAAAAAATGAAAACTAAATGAAATTTAACCCTTCAAAAAGTCTTTTTTTCATCAAAAAACACTCAAAATTGCCATTTCTATTACAAAGAGTAAAGAATTTAAATTTTTCTTTGAATGATATCCAATAGTAGGATACTAGGATCTTGCACTAGAATTGATATATAAAAATGTGAAGAAGAAATTTCAAAACCATTTACCGAAAAGATTGCAAAATATTTGCATTTAAAGTTAAGGAAACATGGTCTTTAATTTGCCTCTTGTATGACTAGAATACAAGATTTTGAATCTTTTTAACTTAAGATATTTTCAATGCAAATTTTGGTTAAATTTTTATGTTGAAGACTTGTGATGATAAAAAATGAAGGAAAAAATAATAAAATATCTTGATTTTTTTTGTTAAAAAATTTGTCAAGTAAAAACAAGTACAAGATTGATTGTTCTAAGATGGAATTGGAACTCGTTGATCCTAACGGTGAGATTGTTCTAACAATCTTACTAAACCTTGCGGAATCTTTTTTTTTTGCGGGGAGGGAGGATTGTGAAAATCGATTAAAAAAATGAATCCAATATTACGACATTATTTTTACAAGAAGATGCAATAATTTTCCACCAAAGAAGAAGCTCCATAACTTCACATCACTAATCCAAATGGAATGAATCAAATCTTTCTATGTAGACAAAAATACAATCTATGAGAAACTAATTTTTTAATTTTAATTTCAAGTTTTTGTGAGTTTTCTTTTGTTTCTCATTGAATTGCTTTGGAGGCTTAGAGTAGCATAAATTTTGCTCCTCATAACCAATTGAAATAAAAACTACATTCCCCCAAAGCTTATGTGATTTTCTATCTTCAAAAAACATTTCACAAAGTCTTGGTTGAAAATTGAGGTTACAAAAACATATTTGACATCCCAAATGTTCCTCGAGGGGATTTTGTGATTTCAAGGGTTAAATAGCTCAAAATCAATAGATTTTAAAAATCGTTGCTCAAAATCGAAGTTCTCATTCATTTGTTTTAGGTGCCCATATTTAAATCTCCCATTAATACTAACAACGCAAATTACAATTTTGTGTCCTTGCCTTGTATCAATAATTATGTACACTTGTAAGTACACAACATAAAGTAAACTAAGTCCCACTCCAGACCAAATGGGAGCAAGCCCATTGTGAACTTGATTTTATAAGTAATGTACATACATTTCAGAACTTGAATGTATACCACTAACACAATTTAGCCCACAATGGACTTGCTCCCATTTCGTCTAGAATGGGGTGGTTTGCCTTAACTTATACGCTTCCGTTTTCGTGTGGCAATTTCTTTCTCAATATTCTATGGTAGGTAAGCCATTGTAAGTTGCATGTGGCTCCTTGGGAATATGRAGTAGTTGCATGAGWCCGTCAAACTTATCATTTTCCATGAAAACATGCCCACTTGCAACAGGCCCAGGCTTACCTCCCTACACTTGGAGGAGTTYGAGACCTGTTAGGCACAGGTGTGATTAATAATTGCRGTTGCAAATCATTCTATTTACTAACCATACTATTAGTGATGATCTMGGTTGATCAGYAATTCAGAATGCATGTGACTCTCAATGGTCCTGTCTGGGCAAAGTTGTGTACCCGAATTCATCCATAGTGCGAAAWTGATGTTCAACATCTCCAACATCAAGTATCAAATCTGCACTTGGAAATTGGTGATAGGGTTGGGTTTTTTTTACTCATTTTTGCCCTCTCAACATGTCTCTTGTAGTTATTAAAATTACACATGCAGGATTTTAAGAAGAGAAAAAAGAGACGTAAGGTAGGAGCCCCCAATGGCGTCAAATTCTATGTAAGGCGTTGATTTTAGAACATAAATGTAGGAAGACTATAGATAGCTTATCATTTAGGTTAGATGAAATGAGCTATCAGTGGTCAACCTACGTTGAAGTTATGAAATGACTATCATCTGTAGAAATTGATGCCATTAGGTGCTCCTACTTTAACTCCAATCTTGTTTTCTTTCGAAGAAATTTAAGTAAATTAAGAAACTTGTTTATATTGGGTCCCTACATTTAGTTACCGATATGAACTTTAGGAGTGAAGTAATTCGAGTTTTGAATAAAAGATTCAATCTGAATGGAATAACTACGCAACTTGGACGCCAGTTAAAGTTGTAATGCCACTTCTTTTTTTTCAAAATCATGGGGATAGTTCATTTTTAATTTTTTTAGAATTTAGTGACTTTAGGCACTCTTACTAAGGTTTAGGCCCTTGATGCTCAGCCAAGCTATGGGTAACTTAACTTGTGGTGGGACCAAGGACACGCTTTGGGTACAGCTGCGTGTTCAAGCCCAATCCCACACTTGAGCTGCATTGGAGAATTCTTGGGCATGGTACATATTTGCACGCAATAGATGTGGGCCACACTAATTCWAAAAGAGATTAGTAGATTACTCTTCCAGAAACTTCATAATTAAAGTGAAAATTTGTTTTAACCTGTAGAGAGAGAGAGTAACAAGGTAGACTGCTCTTAAAGCGACCATTTAAGAGCTGATTGCGTTTTCAGGGAGGCTAAACTCCTTGAAACAATTTTCAGTAAATTTCCATCGGAAGAAAAAAGGAATTGGCATCTACCCCGCGTCATTTCATATTTTTTGGACCTCCAAGGAATTAGTTACAAATTTTTGAAGTTGTAATGCAATGGTCATGAAAAGCGACCACCTCTTGAAATGTATTTTTTGGTGTTAGTTGGCATGATTGCTTTTAGAGCATGGGCGCTTTAAGAGCAGACTACCTTCCTGTATGAGTGACTACTGTATGTCGAAATGATCTTGTACAAAAAAATGTAAAAATAACTTATAATGAGGGCACCCAAAAATGTGCCATTGACCCCAAAACTGCCATTGTCACCTTGGATACATCTCCAAAATTAATATGTACCTATGTGGAAGAAACAAACTCAAGAACTTCTACCAGATTTTTTTTATCCTTTCTGATTTTTGCATATAGTATTCAAATGCTATGTTATTTGGTGTGTTGGAACATTCTCTCACTTGTCCAACAAAAAAATCAATGAAAATTGGACCAACCTAATAATAGTATCCAAAACCACCACCGTCACTTTGGATACATCTCCAACATCAAATGCACATACATGGAAGAAACAATATATTTCAGAACTTCTACTAGAAAAGAACGTTGATCACTCTAACTTTTGCATAAGGTATCCAAATGTTGGATTTGTTCGTGTGTTGTAACCTCCCTTCACTTGCCCAACAATAAAATCAATGAAAATTGGACCAAACTAATAATACTTCCTTTGCAGTCAATCCCACTAAAAGCTTCCCAAATCCTTCCTTCAAAAACTATAAATCACTCATCTTGGAATAAACTCCGGGTTTTAAAAACAACACAAAACCAGTAAATCAGCTTGATTAAAGTAGGAGGCTTGAACTCCAACTGGGCATTTTGAACCGAACATGAAACAGAGGTACATTTTGCTTTCTTCAATGTACAATAATGTACAAACCGTGTACATTCTAGGAGGTGGTCGCTTTTAGAGCCCTATGGCATTTCAACTTCAAAATTTCATAACTAATCCCACAAAGCTCCAAAAAAATATGAAACAACTTGAGCCACATGTCATTTCCTTGTGTCTTTCAACAAAAATTTACTGAAAAATATTTCTAGATGTTTTTACCTCCCCAAAATTCAGTTTCAGTGCTTAGATGATCGCTTTATGGACCTCCTACCTTCGGAAGCTTTTAGTGGGACTAAGGGAGTAATAACTAGGGCACAATAGCAAAAAGTGGCGGTTTGGAGGTGCCCAATTTTTTACTGATGTTGAGGCCCACATTTTAGTAGAAGAAGAAGATGCGATTCCGCACGTAAGATCGGGAGGTTGTCGCGCGGCACACGGCAGGTGGGCGGGGCGGGGCGGGCCGGGGCGGGGCGGGGCGGGGCAGGATGGGGCGAGGGTGTTGTACAAAAACTTGGGAGTGGGGTTCATGGGTGGGTGGCTCTCAATGTTCAGTTGTTCCCAATTGTTGATTTTGTTCTGATTGAACAGAGGCCATGGCCCCAAGCCCCAAGCCAAGCCACTTTAAATTCTTTGTTTCCTTGCTCCAATTTGCAACGTGGCTCCCATTGACTTGTAACTTGCCTCTAGTCAAAGTTCAAGTTCATCTTAAATTTCTTTGTCCAGTCCCAAGCCTAGTTATTCTGTGAAACGCTCGGGATTGAGGACAAAAAGTGTCCTATATGAACGACTTTATGGAATTGCTGTAGAAATGAAGAATGCACCTATTCATCAAGGAATCTGATCGTTTTTGATTCAGTGCTTATCACCAAAGTCTTGTACTTTCACAAGGTTATTTTAGTTTTTTTCATTGCTGTTCAAAATTTTGACACAAAAATGACTGGTTTGGAACTCAAAGCCCATGTACTATGAAACGCTCTAGAGGATAAAAAATTGTCTTATGTCAAATGACTTTATGAAATTACTATAGAAATGAAGAATGTGCCTATTCATCAAGGTATCTGATAATCTCTATGATAGTCGAGGACCTATCACCTATGGAAATCAACCATTTTTTGGTACTAAATGAATCATTTGCTTCAAAAACACATCAAGAGCACTCATTGGAGGTCAAACTAGTGTGCGAGACGTTCCCTTGCCAAACAAAAATCCAAGGATGAATACCTTGCACGCCAGACCTACATAGAAGGATTCTTTGTCATCCATCAAACACTTAGAAAGTGTCTAAGCCGGGTGTCTAAGACGTCCCTTTAGGCGGATTAACTTAGTTTTTTCTCCTTTGCTCAAGATCTTGATGGAGAGACAATTGCCTAGTCTTTAACCCATAACTTAGGGTGACAACTCCAAAATGAGACAGAACGTGAATTTTTGTATAATTCCTTGACCTCTTCAAACTACCCCGGGCTTGTCTGTGAGTCTAATTATCAGGATCCCAAATTTTCCAAATTTGATCATCCATGGTAAATAGTAAGTTTATTGGGTATTCCGTTGGAGTCAGGGTGAATTGGTCTGGCCCCCTCACTCAGCCCCTCAAAGTCATTCCAGGGGTGAAAGTAAAAAAAATGTCCCTTATTTTGTGCTTGATTAATTTTTCTTGTACACCAATCTCAACTACTTTGGGGCCTCTGATTCTAAATATGAATTCAGAATTTACAAGTTTCATCATTCACAGAAATTTAAAATTTCAGCATTTTCCCAAGGGGCCGAGCGAGGGGGTGAGTTCCCCCACTGACATTGATGCGTATGCCGCTGCCATTTACGGAGTAACTTACATGGGCCATCCAATTGACTGTTCCCATGAGTGCTGTGGGAACAGTGTGGAGAACCTTCAAGGCGCCCAATTCCCGCAGCCAGGGGCCCAGGGAAGGCCTTGAGTGAGTGGGAACAAAATTAACCTACGTCACCCCCGACAAACCAAAGTATGGAAGGTGCCCCATGAAGCCTGCTCATTGGTCGAGATGTGGGATTCAACAAGTACTTAACTTACTTCCAAGTACGGTAGATTTGGGTGTTGTTCAATTGTCGCACCTCAATCCCACATTTTGTTTCTCCCCCCAATGGATCGTCATTTGTCCCACGTTAGTTTCTCCCCCAATGGACCGTCATTTTGTCCCATGTTAGTTTCTCCCCAATGGACCGTCATTTCACCACATTCGTCCGAGCTTCTTTTTTTCAAGGTGGGCCTACTTATAAGAAAACCGTCTAACTTGTTATAAGGTTGGCATAAATTAACCCCTAAAGGACCAAGCTGCGTTTTTTGGCAACATAGCAATTTTGGGTAGCTCACTATGAATGAAGTTTTCCCTTCTCTAAATGTAAAGAGAAAAATCCAGCTCACCCGCTCTCTATATTTAAGCGCATATAGTTGTGCCCCTTGCAAGTACATTAAGTATACAACGGGGTTGAAAAGTATTTGCCTTTTTCAATTCCCACTTATGTAAGAAATCCAAACCATCATTTAAAAAATTACACCACAATTCACAAACTACTACTATGGATTCTAAAAAATCATGTATTGTGTGCCTTCTTGGTGGCATTATGCCGAATTGTGACTTTGATCTATCACAAAATGCACCCCATATCATCATCAAGGATGTTCCACTCTTGAAGGTTGATGCAAGGCATCCTTTGTAGTACTTCTTGTCAAAAGATCTTCAAGCATGAACCCACTGCTTGTTTTTGCCAATCTCAAATGTGGACTTGTCTATCCAAATGACCTTCTACCATTTTTCAACAATCTAGTTTGGTGCTCATTTGCAAACGCAAGATGTGCTTCACAATATTTCTAGATTAGAAAAAATTTCGTGTGCACAATTTGGGTCCGGATCCCAATAGTTTTGAGAGCCATATTCATATTATTTGGATATTCATTTGTAAACACCCTCAATTTAGCTCACAATTTAGTCTTGTAAAGTTTTTTTTATCAAATTTAAATCTCTTTCTAAAAGCTTTGGTGGCTAGTTAGAGTGTGGCAAAAGGTCTATAGTTCCCTTTTTTTCACCAACTTGGTAGTGGCCAACAATAAATGCCTTCTATTTAGCACTAAGGTACATGGTTGCAAAATTTTGGGAGGTATTAGGTTAGTAAAAGGAAAAAAAATTTAGGCACTTGAAGGTCCTTCCTTCCCAAGGACAAAATTTCTCAAGCCATCTTCAAAATTCTTCATTTTTGAGAAATTTCTCAAGCCTTGTCCATTTTGAAGAAGGCTTGAGAAATTTAGGGCACTTGAAGCTCCTTAGGGAAGGCACTTCCTTTCCTAATGACAAAATTCTTTCTTTGAAGAAGCTTTCATTTGAATATGTGAAAATACATGCTTAATACAAGAATACTCAACACAAGCATATATAGAATTAGAAGTCAACGTCTAAAACAAAAGATGAAAAAAAAAAGACTTGAAAAAAAGCTCATTGTTGACTATTATACTTGAAAATACTTACAACTTTGCTATACACAATATTATACACCATATTTCTTTATGACAACATTCTTTCAAGAAAGTACCCATTCAATTGTGCCATCTTTGTGTTTTCTTTCTCCCAAAATAATTGCCAAAGTTGTTCAAAATGCAAAAGGAACAATGCTTTTGCAATTTGTTCCATATATTTTCATGTATTGTACACAAATGTGCAGACATGTATAAATGAACATAATTATTACTTGAAATTGCAATTTTTCTCAGATTATGAGTTATTTCTATTTTTATTATTTTAAAAACCAGTTAATAGTTGTAGGGATTTAATCTCTAATGATCCAAAAGGCGGGGAGTACTTTTGAAATGGGCCAAAATTGCCAAGAACTTGAGCAATTTGTTTGCTCATTTTTTTGGGATCATATAGAATGTACTTGTAGGATCTTGAAATTCACACTAAAAGTGAGCACCTCCAAAAAATTTGGATTATTTGAGAACACAATTTAAGAGATATTTAAATTTGAATTTTCATTTGGATCAATGGAAAAATAGGGCATCACACTTTGAAGGAGCATTTCTTAGTGATAATATTTTAAAATGATAAACATTTTGTGCTTAGTGAAAGACAAGAGTTTTTCACACCGCAACTTAATCTAGGAATAAATGTCTCCTATATTGTATTTAAAATTTCACAACATATTTTTCAATTCATGGTGGAGCTTGCAATGCACGATGGTCACTAAAATGAGGGTAGTATTTTTACTAAAAACAAGAATGGGACACTTGAGCTCCTTAGATTTGCCCTTATTGAATTAGGCAACAATTACATTTGTTGGCTGACTTTTTAGTCCATGCCCCAACCCAAAACCCCAAAATAAATCGTGAATTGCACTACTTGACTTGACTTTAAGAAATTCTACAAGGTAGAGTTTAACTTGAATCTTGATGAAACTAGCGTCATTCAATCAATAACACAATCTATTTTCAAGAAATAGTTTTTATTTAAAAAAGAATTAAACATGAGAATGGGAAACTCGAAAAAAAGAGACAAAGACCAAAACATGGTCGCTTAAGTCATTAGGGAAAAAGGGTAAAAATTACATCCAATGAAAATTGCTAATTATAGTTCAAGCATCAATTAAACTTAATTGTGTATGGGTTGCCATGTTTCAATACATAATTTGTATTTTAGGAGTAAAAAATGATGCCATATATATGCAATTCCCATTCAATGACCCTTATAAGGTAGGGTGCTCTAAAAGTGATTGTGCTCTGAATGCGACTACTAAAAAAAAGGTAAATTTTTGCTTTTTTGTAGTCTACCAAGAGTGTACATTTTTGGAGAGGGTCGCTTTTCATGACTCTGCATTTCAACTTCAAAAATTCATAACTAATTCCACAAACGTCCAAAACATATGAAAAAACATGGATTAGATGCCAATTCCATTTTTCTTTCTTAAAAAATTTACTATAAATTGTTTTAAGGAGTTTAGCTTCTCCAAAAGGCGATCAACTTTTAACCCATAAATAACACCAAGGCCATTTTCTAATCGATGAATCGTAGAGTATCTTTTTGTGTAGGATAGAAGTGCAACCTAGTCATCCTCGTAGTAAGGGGTGGAAAGGGAAGATCTTCTACAATAGTTTGACTTCCAATTCATGCATTTCTATTTATTTAAGACCAATGATTCCCACGGTATCAAAATTGATGATTTCCACGGTCACCACCCCATGCTTTAAGGGTTAAAAAGGTCGCTTCAAGAGCAGACTAGCACAAGGGTTTAAAAAAGAAGACATCATGATATTTCTTCGTCCAAAATCCGCCGGATTCCGGTCCGTGTTTTTTGGTCAATTTCTTTCAATAAGTGGCCCATTAATTTATGATCATTGCGCCTTCGTTGTCATTGTTAGCCCCATTGGGAGAACACTCGCATTTTTTTGGGATCCTTGAGTGAGTGCGACACTGAGACGGAGACAGACGTCGCATCTTGAGTGCACTGAACAATGTGTGTCAGGGTGCTTTTTTTTCGCAGTGCTGCCTAGCTATGCCGCTGCTATTACCTAAGCGAAGCCTACGCTTCTAGTACTTCCTGAACCCAAGGACGTTAGGACGGGTCTTTCCACTGAAGAAAGACTGACGACGCGGTTGGATTTCCGGGAGCTTTTCTTATGACAATGACAACGGGAAAAAGCTTGTCCAGACAGGTCCCGGGTACAAGTCCGCCATGCCCTGACTGACAAGTCCCGGAGGGGGGAGGAGGAGGCGGTACCTCTCGGGGCGCGCATCATGGTTCCTACAGGAGTCATAGTCTTTGGCCAAGCTCCCAGTTTTGTCAGCTAGGGCCAGCAAATGCAAAAAGGTACTGCTGGTTGGAAAATTTAGGACCAGATGAAGTGTGTAGCTTTCACATACATCCAGTCCTGCACGATGGAGAACATCAGGGGCCTTTTTCCAGGGGGGGCAAAAGAGTACCCAAATGATGCACCAAAAAAAAAAGAATTTGGCCTACAAATGGCAATAACCCATGAAATTTTTGTTCCATAAAACTTCAACTTTAACCCCTAGAGGACCAAGGCCATGTGTTTTTGTTTTTGGTGAAAGAACATTCAAAATTGTCATTCCTGCTATGTTCATCCAAGCAACAAGAAAAGATATAATTTTTTAGAATCTAATTGTAGGATCTTGTACTTTATTTGTGTGAGGTCATGTGGTAAAAATTTCATGAAGTTTGATTGATGAAATTGGAAGATATTGACATTCAAAGTTAGGAAAAAAAATTTGAACATTGTCTTGCGATTTTAAATGACTTTTCAATTGACCGCCAAATGCAAAAAAAATTTGCACCAAGGACTTTGAATTTAAAAAAAATTGTGTTGAAGAATTGAGTTGAAAGTCTAAGGAAAAACATTGAGTTTCAATGTCTATTAACCTCTCCAAATTAATTTCCAGCTCTTAAATGGGCACTTTATGGACTTCCTACCTGAAGTTAAGATACATCTATTATTGCACTCATAGATGTAGAAGTAAATACAATTCTTCATTGTATTTTCACTTTGTAGATAGGTGTAGAAAATTTTGGAAATTTGGTTGTGTGGATTGCAAAATTATAGCATTTGAAGATAGAAGACTTATTTTATTGGTCCTACATGATAGGTCAATGGTCTTTTTTTGAGAGAGAGATTTCTCATATGACATGTAGGTTTCCTTCCCATTGCATATTGTATCAATGTAGTACATACTTGCCAACTTTTCAATAGTGAATGTGGAGGTTAATAGATATTGCATAAATGATGTTACATAACTTACTACAAGATACATGTTCAATTTATGTTCTTTTAGTAAATTATTCATGTGAAAACAACCCAAAATCTTTCACAATTTTCAAAACATGTTGAAAACGGCAATTGTTATGGTCTTTTATATTTGAGATGAAAGTGCTAAATATACATATTGGTGGAAATTTGACCAAGAAAAAAAGAGCATATGATCCTTTGGTTTGTGACATTGTTGATTGTTATCCTCCCCTGCCTAGGTCTTTACACCTTCTTTTGCCTTAGCTCTCACTTCATCCCTCATATCTATGCACTCTTTTCTTTGTTTAARAGTCTCCTATCATTCTTGTTGCAACTACCTAAATCCTCATTCCTTTTATTGCTCTCATATATTGTGAATTGTGATATTTAACACAAGATGCGTGATTTTATTAATGTTCACAAGAATTAAAATTGATTCTTAATATCTATATAGTTTATACAAGGTCTTAGCTTGGTAGAGAGGATCTAGTAGCATTTATTTTGATTTTTTTTTATCATTAGTGACTTAGTAGATTCTAATAATTAAAAAACTAGAGTTTGGAAGGCAATTGGTGGCATCTAAGTTTGAAGTAGAGTATAAATTACATGAGATGGTCTTGATATGAGTACATCTTGTTCCATTGTGATTTTGTTTTCATTGTAATATTTTATCTTGTTAATCTCTAAAATAAACATTTCAGCCAACTTTGCTTTAAGATGTATTTACTTTTAGTCACTGTATTCTAAATTTCTATAAATATTCATTTGCACATACAAAATAATTTCACCATAAAGATGAACATTTTTGCATTGAAAAGGCCGAGAGTGAAATTGAATGTCTAATTGACTTTGTAAGGTTGCAACTAATCAAATGGGATATATTTCACTCCCGATTTCACTCACAATTTCACTTTGTTTCTCATTAAATTTTTCAAGTTGGATGAACTCATGGTTAACTTCAACCTCCATGTCTCTTATACCACACCTATGATTGTTTGAATTGACTATATATAAATTGATTCCAATGGGTTCAATTAATCTAAGATTGTTATTTGAATTATGCGGATTATTAAATACAATTACCGTATTATTCCAAGGTCAAAGGAATAACACAACATAAAAAACTTGAGTTGGAATTAATTTCTTGAAATAGTGTAGACTAAAATTGTACAATGAATGACTTTTAGTTATTGTAGAAATGAAGGATGTCCATATTCATTAAAGAATCTAATACTGGCTTTCCATCTAAAAATAAGATAGGCATTTTCTTTGTAAAATACTATAGAAACATCAATCTTATTTTTAGATAGAGGGAGTATTTTTTTGGCTAAGTAGCTTGGTTATAGGATATTTGAACTATGAAAGTTTGTCTTCTAAAAYTAGGTACATGAGTGGAAAATGCCTTATGAAATGSTGTAGCATCAAGATGATCCGGATGCTCTTTTTGAAAGGATTGGAATATTTATTGCCTACTTTCAAGGCTTACAATGAGTTGAAATGTTTACTCGATTTGATTGATGTAACAACTCAACTTTTTCTACCGAAGGTAAGCACCTCTAAATTGCCCCTTTTTTTTTTATTGTGCCTAGTCACTATTATTAAACTAGTCAAATTTTCATATTTTCTTGTTGGCAAGTGAAAGTGTATTTCAACGCACCAAAAGAACACAACATTTGGATACCCACATGCAAAAATTACAAAGGGTTGAGGTAATTTTTGGTAGAGGTTTTAAAATTGTTTCTTCCACATAGTCAATTGATTTTGGAGATGTGCCCAAAATGATGATGGCTTTTTTAGACCAGTGGTGCATTTTGGGGGGGGCCATCTCATATCCAAATCTCATTTGGATTTGGTAGTGATTTTTATTCATCATTTCAAGGATCCTTGATTATGACATTATCTTGTTCATGCCAATGAATCTTTTAAATAATAATTCTAATTATATGACATGAAATATCTTGCACTTACACATGTAATAAGGTTGCACCTTGCTCGGACATGGCATGCTTTCTCTTAAAATTACAGCAGAGTTCTTGGGAATTCACTCTGGGCATAGAATGTTGAATAGATTTTGTCTTTTACTTGGTACCAATAGGAAAAAGAATAAAACTACCACTTGACAAGTGGCCTAAAGTCAGTTAGTTCAGTTGATTACAACTATATTGTCATGAAAATGATCAAAAATTAAATAAATTGCACTCTTTATCTACCAATGGGTACCAATAGTGACAACAAATGTCATCTTAGAAGGTCCAAACCTATAACTAGATACCAAAGCTCAAGGTGGCATAAAAAAAAGTAGGCCTTGACCATGTTGCTAGAGGACAAAACAATATGCCTTTATATTGGCACATCACCAAGTCCATTTTAAGTTTTTTTTTTAAAAAACCAGTATAAAACCTAAAAAAGGTAAAGTATGATTCCATAAAGTTGAAATCGTAGGCCATGCCTAGACCTCGTTTGTTAACTTATTATCAAATAAGTTAACAAAAGTACTTGAAAATCATTCTTGATAAGTTAGTTGAAATTGTATGAAAACTAGAGAAAGAAAAGCCAATTTGACTGAAAATACATAACATTGTATAACTTAACCATGCAAATTTTTTATTGTGAAGGGTTAGGCAAGGACTCTAGGGTAGGATTGCTCCAAGCAAAATGCCCGGAGGAGTATAAGCTAGACAAGCCTATTACTAGTCTGATTTGGAATTTGACTATTTTCGGGCCAATCACAAAGACACATATTTTTGAGAAGTAATCGTGCGCTTATTTCATGAATCAAACGCAAGTGTGGAGCTGTACTTTTCAGATCAAAATTGTACTTTTTGTGACTTTTTGAAGTGTTAAGCCTTGAAAGTACAAAACCGCCTATAGAATAGAGTCATGCACACCGTATTAACACCGATAACCACCTTTTTATATATYTRTTAGCACCTCRKTATTTSCCAATCATGTATTGACAMRTTACCCTTGATGGACCGATTTTGTCAGATTTCTAGACAAATTTGGCTGATTTGGATGCTCGAATGGATAGAATTGGGACCAAATATAGAATGACGGAGGGTGACAGAACTCGGTTGGAGACGGAATTAGGCTGGTTTACCTTAACCACTTATCWATACATGATTATTACATGTGCAGCCACTTACCGTGCAATTTTACAATACCTAATAACTTAATTTGTCTTCGTAATTTGCATTTGGCTGTCTGTTGTATTGTACGCACCAAAGCAAAGCCACTCCACATCAATCGCATTGTGTCTTTTTTTTCAATTGCGATTCTCTCTCTCTGTCGGTGTTCTGCAGTTCGGGGAGCTTTCGCTTTTGTTCTGCAAATCTCAAGCGCTGGAATCTCCATGGTCACCGATTCTCACCAAGGTCTCATTTGAGTAATTTCTTGCCATTTCCGCACAAAGTACGATGCGGGTTTTTCTGGTTCCTTCTCCGAATTTCTGCAATACGGTATGCAAATTTGAAAACTCCAATTCACCAGATTCGCAAATTCCGATTCAGCTTCTCCTGTAACATCTGCAGGACGTCGAGGATTTTGATTATTACTGCATGTTGTGAGGTTGTTTGTCATCAGGGTTTAAGAAGTTGAATGTTTCGGCAAAATCTGGGTGAAGAGTGTGTTGCTTGCGAAATCTTACCGAAATCATGCATTACGTGGTCTACGTGCAGAGGTGATGAGCATCGATGGCTTCGTAAAACTCATTTGAATTGTGGGTTACGCGTTCCTGGCAAACCCTAGCAGAGTTGCGAATCTGTTGCTTCTGAAATCTTACATCAAGGAAGAATTATGTGGCTGTATCTGATGGAGCGAAGATGCTATTTCATTGCAAATACTTTGGAGATGAGAGACGATTGCTTGCACTTCTGTTAAAATCCCAGGGAACTATCACTTCTTGTGAAGAAACAAGCTTATGTTTATTGTTCCTTCAGGGAAACCGGAGATGCACAGTTAGTGGCTCTGATGATATTGTAGAAGGATACATATAGGTCAAAATTGAATCCTAGAAAGGTTGTATTTTTGATTTTGAAATGCCAGTTCTTTTTTCACAACAATCCCCTCTTCTCACTAATGACAATTTAAAAAGAAAATTAGTAATCATAATGTACCCACTCCTTGTAATATTAATACTAAACCCAAATATGCACAGTAAGTGGCATGCGTACGATAGTACAAGGTACAACAAACACTGGAGTAGAATTAGAGTACCGGTGAGATAGTGATGGTGAGGGCAATGATGYCGGAGCTTCAAGAGACTAGCTAGCTTGGGAGACTCCTCGTATACAAGGAAACCATAGATATATACGTAGTAGCTTCTTCTGTGTATGCGTAGATTGGAGGTGTCTGCGAGAAGAAGCTGGGCATTTTGTAGTGGGAGGGGGAGGAGGGGACATCAAAGGCGCCAGGCGGCACGTTGCAGTAGTAGCTGTGCTGTGCTGCAGCAAGCCTGTATCAGATAGCGTCCCTTCCCTTGCTTGCTCCCGTCCCGTCCCGTCCCTTTTCACAAGGCGGCAGACATGGCTACACCCTATTATGGGTGGAAGCTCAACTGACGCTCCCTTCCGATACTTCTTCCCAAGTTAGCAGGCTCCAATTGCTGCTTTCTGCCACTCGTCTAGTCTTGCCGCTCTCACATGCAGTTACGCTGCTGGCTCTCTTCTTGTGCCTCCCCTCCCCTCCCCTCCCCTCGTAGTCCTCCGCAGTTGTGGGTTCCTAGAGGGCCAGGGTCCTCAGTGCAGTGGTAGTAGTTACGTTTGTGTAGTTGAGTTCTAGTCTTTCTTTCTCTCCTTCGCTTCGCTTCACGTCGCTTCACGTCGCATCGCGTCCCGGGGTTAAGTTGTCAAAATCACGGAGCTGTTGGTTTGGCGATGCCAGTATGCTGCAGGATTGTTGAACAAGTTGCTAAAATTTCTGCGTTAATGAGCAAGGAATTTTGAAGCCATTTTCTCAAGACTTGGTCTATTGATCATTGCAGCGGGTTTTGGGGGACTATAGGAAACGGTACTGGAGTAGTAATTTTCGGGCCTATGATCAGATGCGAGACTTAGTGGAGCTTTGGCCTGAGTTAGTAGTACTAATTCGGAGACAAGATTGGTTTTTTTTAGTGAGGAGGATGTTGTTCCTTTCATGGGGGAGTGGGAGTGACGAGGAGGTATTAATTTCTTGAGAGTYCTTCTGTCATGGTTCCTTCCTGGTAGAATTTTAGCACCTAAGGTTAGACAAGAGAGATATTGTCGCCCATGGACGGCAGTGAGCCTGATTCAAAGCCTTTGAATTCCCTCCCTACCCCGAGTTTCTACTACTGCTGGCATGTGAGAAGAGATAGAGCCCAGGTTTTGAGACGGGGTCCTTTTTATGACGCTAAAGTTGTGTGGCTGGACCGTCTACCATGCGGTGCGGTCCCAGCTCCGGGTTTGGAGCCAGGAACAGTTGCAGGATTCGAGACTACTGCCACCTGATCATTTTATTTCCATGACACTGCGAAGACTGACAGATCATTTCCGACGCAACCGTGTCTCTAGTTCGTACCAATCAATTTGACTGCCAAGAAAGAGAATGAGGTGAACTTACTTTCCTGGCGCTTTGGTTGCATTTTTGTTGGAGTAGACGTCGACCCAGCTGACGCTYCTGAGGAATTGTCAAACAACTGAAGTTGAATGTAGTTCCCTGGGAGGATGCCATAAAGTTTCAGATACTTGCAAAAGTAGAGCTTGAAAACGTACTATTCTAGCTATGGTTGCTTGAACACTGATTAGCTCTATATTGGCGGTTCTCGATGTGACTGATCCACCCATTTTTCATGCTAAAGTTTAATTGAAACTGCCTATGAGTAATCGTGTGCCAGGAAGGCATGGCCAGAGCGTGTTAAATTTCTCACTATTTTTTTGTGCCCATGTAAATTGTACCTGCCCTCTGCTGGCACTTCTTTATTTGGATTTGTCGGAAAAAGTACTCCCGCTGTCGAGTTGGAMAGCATTAAGCGGTGAAAAGTAGTGTGGGGTGTTCATCCTGGTAATATATTTCATGCGCTCAAGGTTAGTATAGTTGCCTGATTATTCCTGATCTTACTGTGGACTTCTATCTTTGTATGGTTTCAGCACACCTACCCTTAGATGTACAGGGCACTGCTGTGAATGGCGCTAACCAAGTCCTCGCATTGTCTGTGTAGTGGTTCCAGTATCTCTGCCATTTGAATTGCGATCAGACATTACTAAAATGGCGAGCTTGCCTTCGCACGATGTTGCGTATCATGAGCAATTTCTGCGAGGGAACGTACTATTCCTGTGTAGCTTGTAGATCAGCTGGTAGGAGAGTTCAAGAAGAAACACTTAGCATGTAATTCGGGACTTATCTGAAAAAGTAATAGGATCCGGAGGCTCTTGTTGAGCTTCTCTGATTACAGCTCGGAGAATGGGACTATTCCAGTGTGCAGATATAGAGAAAGTGCAGATTGAGAAACGCTGAAGTGAGTTTTTTCCTGTAGGAATTAATTCTTTCCTGGAGAACGGAACAAGTAGGATGGTACTGTAGGAATAGCACTTCGCTGAAGTGGGTTAGGCGACGGTAGTGCATGCGGCGCATTAATGAAAGTTTCAATGACACAGAAAGAAAGTGGAATGCTTACAAATGCAGCCCCGTCACCGTCTGGCCCGGTATGATCTTTCACCATAGATTTTACTTCATGTTTTCAGTTCCCTAGCAAGAACGATACAGGTGTTAGTGCTGATCTTGATTTCTAATAATTACCATGAGAAAGGAGTCTAAAGTAATAGTGTAGTGRGATTCTCAAATTCAGAGTACTATTTTTGTTAAGAAATGACAAATACACGTGCAGATTGTGCGGATGATGGCAGAGTTGAAAGTGGAATTGATAGGGGAGATAATAGTTGTTGAGTGCCTGGTGATGCAGTTATCTCCTCGAGCCGGTTCGGCACTAAGTCCGGGTGGGCCGTACACCGTAGATATCAGAATGCAATTACCCCTGGGTGTCACAAATGTATCCAGCAGCAGCAATGACGCGCTAACAAATCTTGGGGGCTCCAAGCTAGCAGTGCCTTCACTGCTAGAGGTGAACCCCCAAACTATAGGAAGCTCTCTTCAGAACCAAAACCACCTTGGCTTACTCCATTCAACGGGGGATGCCTCCACGGCCAGCCCAGTGGGTGCAAGTCCCACTGCGAAGCATCATCCAAGCTTTCCTCAGTTTGTTCAATTGGAGACAACCACCACCACCACTGCTCTGGATATGCAGCCGCCGCCGCAGCAATCATCTTGTAATCCTTTGCAATATGGGTCACGAGAAAACTTGCCTCATTTGGGATACTGCAGGGATAGTGGTTCTGCAACCGCAGGGTTGAACGTCTTCGACAGCATCTCTGCAACCAGCACAATTTGGAAGGAACGGCGCACAGGAGAGTGGATTTCTGACATCCAGAAACGGTCACATATTTCAGAGGAGTGGACAACTCCACGAATTTCTGATGGAACGAAGGTAGGCGATACCAGCTTGGCTCATCAGGAGCAATGGGACGGGAAGAGTATTCATTTGAATTACCAGAATCTGCTCCCAGTCACAGCCAGCAAGCGAGCCAGATGCTATCGCCATGACATTTCCGTTTGTGCTTGTGCATCCCCACCTACCAGCCCATCTCAACATCAGGCTGGGATCGACAACAGCATGGTGTGGGAGAGTCTCCTGCACAGATCTAACATCATGCCACGGAAAACAGACGATTTGTCAACAAGTAAGCCTACGGAAGCAAGTACTGCGGCCAAGGAAGCTTCCAGTGTACCTATGGATGTCGATGACGATGACAACATGGATACACRCGATCTCCGCAGGGATCCCGATCAACCTTGTGCTGCAGAAGACAGAACTAATGATTCAAATTTGGAGATAGTTCCGGACAACGAAACTCTGAAAGGAACATTCCAAGGACGCCAGAGGAGTTCGATCATTAATTCTTCCTGCATCGACGAGCCTATCAATTTTGAGCCTTCGAACAGTTTGTTGGTTGACATGAACGTGCTCACTGAATCTCATCAGAGGGAGCTRCCACATCAGCTCTGCTCCAGCAGTGGCTACAATGGTACTTTCTCTGGAATCGAGGCCGGATGGCAGGAAGCAGGGACCGTCAACGACTATAACTTGCTTCTCACTAGTGCTGTGCACAAAGCTCATTTACTCGACCTTCAAATCCAAGAGAATCAACGGCATCTGAAACAAGACATCGTCAGCTGTCCTGAAAACGAATATATGGTGGCACACGGCAGATCAAGGCCCACTGAAGCAGAATATGAGMGATCAATGGTGTCCGGATATCGGACGGGATTTACTGTCAGCCTGCAGAAGGATGGGTCGTTCTGCCACAGCAATTTGAGCTTGTTTCAAGGACAAGATTACGCATCCAACGATTTCTTGGAGTCAAGATGTGAGGACCAGCTCACCGCCAGAGCCGCTTATGAGAGGGCCCGAAACGACCAGCACGACGACCCCCCTAATAAGCGCGTCTTCAAGCGCTCTTCGAAAGGTGGTCCCCGTCGGCCACATATAATCAAAGGCCAATGGACCCCCGAAGAAGACAGGTTATAATCTCTGCCATTGACTGCGCAAATYTTATCTCTACAAACAATTCAATTGCTGGACTCTGTTTTCTGAAAGTTAATTGTTGCTGGTGGATTTTAAGCAGTATTTTTTTACTTCAAAATGTGGTGAGTGCAATTTTGAACTGCATCTTGTTATGGAATAGCAGATACTTGGTGGAACTGGTGGAAAGGCATGGACAACAGCGCTGGTCTCTCATTGCCACACACTTGGCAGGCCGCATTGGGAAGCAGTGTCGAGAGCGCTGGCACAATCACCTCCGCCCTGACATCAAGGTACATGCCCACCCTAGCAAATGAGAAGACGTAGTCATCCTAGGAACCCGTTAAGATCCTGTAAACATCTGTAAATATTGTGACAAAGAAAGTAAGTAAGGAGAACAGGAAGCTTTGCAGAAGAAGCGAAATGAATTAGAATTTTCAAGAACTTGACGGACACGCATTTTTTTCTTCGATTTTGGATTTTCTCTGGAATTGCCACCGAGCGCTCCCTACTACTGAATATTGGTTGTGCAGCTGCCAAAGAGAAGTTGGAACGCAAGAAGAATATAGAAGTGAAGAGTATCATCCTTTACATTTGTATGAAATGAACGATGATATCATGCTCTGTTTGTAAAATATATGCTTTGATAGCCTCCTAATGGATTTACCTCTGGGTGTATAACGGCTTTGCAGCGGGACGGGTGGAACACGGAGGAAGAGGAAGCTCTGGTGTCAGCTCATAACAAACTTGGTAATCGTTGGGCAGACATCGCTAAGCTCATTCCTGGYCGCACTGAGAACGCCATAAAGAACCACTGGAATGCCACAATGCGACGGAAAGATTTACGACGAAAGCACAGGAGGGTAGCTGATGGATCCTCTGACAGTTTAGAAGTGGTTCCTCGCTGCACCATCCTCCGCGATTACCAACAGAAGGTGGTTGCTCAGGCTGGAGGGCGCAAAAGCCGGGCGTTCAAAACCCTCGCCACCATCGACGACGTAGACCGCTTTAACGAAGCAAACCTAGATGATACACTCTCTGAAACTCCTGAATCAGACTCCCCTCAGATTCCTTGTGGCTCACCTTCTGGTTGGACTTGGAATGAGGTACAACTCAATTCAAGCTCTGTGTCGATTCCGTGAATTTTCTGCCGCTTGCATCAATTCCTTCGAAGGTATTTGTGAAATTGTTGATCCCCCGCCATTGCTGTATTCATAATTAGGGTAGCAGAACACGGCAGTCTCATAACCTATTATATCTGACTGTCTTTCACCAGACCGACAAGCTCACGCTTCCAGCTCGATTTGAGGARATGAACACTTCAGAGCCCGATCATATTRTGAGTAAGATGCGCACAAGGGAGCAGGACAGTGATGCTGCACGAACCATGCATTATGTCAATGCCTTTGCACAGGAGAGCGGCCTTCCTCTACCGTCTATGGGCTACGGGGCATCTATGACCGGCAATGTCTCCTCGCAATCACGCGTCTCTGTGTGGGGTCAGAGCGAACTGAGTAACATCAGCTACGCAATGGCCCCTGTGACATACTGGGGTGGCGGACAATGGGGAGAAGGAGTGCTGTACGAGTCCTCTGTCACAGAGAAAGTCGACGATGGTGCTATATGGGTTCAAAATGAAAGCGATTTCGGCAGCACACCAAGAGCAGCTTGTTTCTCAGATGGAACCCCAGATGCTGTCTACCAAAGCTTAGAGGTACGAGATCTCAAAGGCACGGATTTAACTGTTTCTCAGCTTGGAATCCTGGACCAGATTGTCAATGACAGCTCCAGAAACCGCCCATCTCTTCCTTACTCGCTAGAGCCGGAAGCTCTATCCTCACAGTCGAAAGGAGTATCTGGCAGAAACAAACTTGACAGAGCCACATACTTAAACCTTGATTTGTGTGCCCAAACATAYAATTCCTTGGACTCTGTTCGTCCCCTCCAGCAGCACCAAGTGCCAGGCAGCCGCTTCCAGTCAGAAGATTTGGAACTGATTGAAATAGGTCATGCTGGGAGCACTACTTTTCAACGAAATGGGATGGCTGGTCACGACACTGGTGTGGCTATGTCCAATGAGCTGGTGCTGGAAAGGATTAGGAACTACACACTTGAAGTCCCTCAAGCTCTATCRACCAATAATTCYGACAATATCCTCACAGCCTCCGCGCACCTGCAACCTGGTTGCAGATACGACCCTGATTCAAGTCCCTTGGTGGTGGTTGGGAGTAGTAACATATCCGACCACCATTTACCAGTGAACTCCTTCAAAAATGTCAATCATGTTCAAAGGCTGCCCGCCTACTTTGAAAACCCTTGTGACAATCTCCCTCGAGTGCTCGACCAACAGCAGGGGGATACTGTCACAGGTACCGATCACGATGTTAGCGACATTACCAGCCTACTGCTACCGAGATCATCCATGCCCATGGCAGATGAAACGACCAGCTCGGTCTGCGGATCAACCAACTTTACAAATTCCTTARCTAGGAACTRGGGTACTACTCCTGGTCAACTTGATCCCACTCATCAGGATCCCAGGAGTCCAGCTCGAGATGGTGACCGCAACTATGATCTCGACCTGGTTGAGCTTGTGGCGCACCCCTTGGACCAAACTCCATACTTGACAAGAGTGAAGAACAATACCAGCTCATATCTTGGGATCAGCTCCAGCACATGCACYGTGCCCGCTGACTCAGGCGATGGGAAGGAAATTCGTGGGATCAACTTCTCTGATCATCCAAATTCTCTGGCGGAGTCGGCATTATATGACATMTGCAACAAGATGCGCTCCCAGTGGCAGCTGGGTTGCATTGCCCTAGCCCACAGGTAGAATTCTGAGCCTTGTGTCAAGAACTGCTCTGTCATAGTCTTTGCAATTTCGTCAAATCCATGCTGTTGAGGACTTTCCCTTTAGTCCTCTCTTCTAAGCAATGATGCCAAGTTAGATGACCAACACCCCGGAGTTTCACTTTTATGTAAATGAAAGCTATATCTTTAGTCCATTCTAAGATTTAAATGCATCAATCTTGWGATAGTTTGAGGTACTATACGTAACTCTCCAAACTTGGTTGGTTGTATCTATTGTTAGACAGATTCTGAGTGAATCTGACCTAATTTTTGCAACTGATTCAGTGAGTTKTCACAATAATTTCATTTAATGAAAGGGAGGGCTGAACAAGCGAGCTGAATTGATGTTGTCTTAATCCATTAATTCTTTGTAAGATCAAACTCACCTGGAGTATAGTACATAAGCTGAATTAGGTGGTGGTTGCGATTGGCACCAGGGTGGGCGTCGTTGGTGCAGGAGAGGTCTATGCAGTCGTGGCGGTGACAAGCCAGGACTCATCACATGCCACATGCGCTGTGAATTTTGCTGTCGACTATCTTCAAAGTGAAGGAGTCCTCCAGCGTGATCTCCTCTTATAAATTATCTTCCGTCAGAGCTGTTTTATTGTTCCGAACTGAAAGTTATAGTACACCTAATACGAAAAAAAAGTCTATGCACAGTTGATTCGCTTCACGGGTTCAGATCTCTCTGCAGTGAGTTGGTTCGACCTTGAGGGGCAGGCCAAATTATCAGCCTGCTATATCCAACAAAGATGTCGCTGGATACAATTGAACAAGTTGAAATAGAACTAATCAATGTCTTGCAATTTATCTTGCGATTTATTCTTGCGATTTAGTTGTGGTAAAGCTTAAGAAGCTTAAGAAGCTTTTTTGATCAGCAAGACTCCGATAAGCCACAGCCTTCGTGTATGTCAAATTCAAGAGAAAATCTTGCACTTTAATCGACCTACGACCTTGAGTCTGGTGCTTTCTTTCCCTTCTGTAACTCACAAGCAAATAGTCTCTGCGATAACACGCTGCTCGGATCATGTCTTCGCGCCTTAGCTGTAGGATTTATCGTACCACTCCAAGTTTCAACATACAATCAGAGCATCATTCCAAGAAAGCTATTAATGTAGCGGGTACAAACTGAAAGGTAGCATGCATTCCTCGTTGTGCAGCTATAGCAGATATCTAAAACTGAAGCTACTCTAAACCTGTCAGAAGATTCATGTGCTRTAGATATCCCAAACTGAAGCTACTGAATGAAGTGAACAAGAAAGAATCAGTCTCGCAGTTTCGTTTTGGAGAAACAGAGTTTTCTAGTTCTCTAGTTTCTTATTCAGCACTAATTTGAACATTTTTCAAGCTTATATATATGTACTCACAGCTTAAGAACAGAATTRATGTCTTCAATACCAGAGTCTACACGAGCGTTATAAAAAATTTGTGAGACCAGGAATCTGAAATTTCCGTTTTCCTGTAACTAACTCGATTATAAAAAGCATTTGTCAGAACTTCAAAGACTCAAACATTAGACACTTCATGTTCTTTCCTGAGATCTTTCCGTCTTTTCCCGCCTTTCTTTAAGCCCGCCCTGAATTCAATTTAAACTTGAGGCCATTCTAGTGTCGAGTCTACGTCCACTAGAAAAATACTCTCTCTCTCTGTCTCTCAACAGATCAGTACTTACGAAACGAAGTTTTGGTCACTTGATTCAATAGCTTCAATTTATTAAATCACCGACATCAAGCCCGTGTAGAAAATTAGGAAAATCTCCTCCGCGCGGCAACAGGCAATATTGCAGAGAAATGAGAGAATATCCACGGGCGAGGAAGTTGGACCGGCGCTCCRGCAGGAGTACTCCCTGCGAAAGGCGGAGCTGACAGCAAGTATTTAGTGGCTCACATCTCTAAAACGTCGACCAATGTCAGAGTACGCAAGGCACAAAATGGCAGCAACAATCAAAAGGTGGACATGATGCTGTGCCACAGACCCGCTGTCTGTCTGCGCAGTGCGCACACCCGAAAGCCAGGGGATTATTCTCTCCAGCCCTAATTCGCGACAGCTAGCTCGTCCGCTATATAATTAAGTAGCCTACTAATTTGCCTTCCACAAAATTCCACAGCGCTTCGAAGCAAATGACGTGAACGTCGCAGGTACAATCTATGGAAAATCCACCAYAGCTGACACAAGGATATGTAGAGGGGACAGTCACTCCGCTCCTTTGATCAAGTTCGTTATTAGCCGACTGGGAACTGCACGCCAGCAGGAGAGAGTTCGTTAGGATTCTCCGCTGCTTATGCCGCTCACTGCCGCGCGACAGCGTGAGCCTGGCAGACTGGTAGTGTCTTCCTTTCCCCAACCCCATCTGAGGCTGGTCCCCTTCTTTGCCACACCCTTGAATTTGGGCGTAAGAGTCGGGGACCACAAGGGCATCAGGTGGCTTTTGCGCATTTGCGGCAAATTTGAAATATGAACCTCATTAACTAGCAGAGCAATAAATCGTGCCAACGAACTGGGCCCGCAGGGTAATGTTTGAGGGTAAAAGTAAATAAAAGCCCCCTATATTGAGCCGTCAGTAGGATATGTTCTCTAGCCCCCCTAGCTAATTTGGGGTCTCTGATTACAAATCTGAATACAGAAATTGCAAACAAAAATCGTGCAAAAAATAAATCATTCTTACATTTTCCTTAGCGGTAAATCTAGCTTGCAGGCCCAGTTCGTTGGCACGATATATTGCTCTGCCATTAACCCCTACATCCAAGGCCTATTTTGCGCTTCTAGATTGAATAGGGGTATTAAGGGGACCAAACAATTAAGGGACTTAATGAGTAAAACTATAGATGTTCAAAACTTGATGTACAACCCCCATACACTTCAATCACTATTGATGTGCAACAAAGGTAGATATTTATATAGTGTGAAATGTCAATCAATTAGTATGGGTCCCCTTAATACCCCTATTCAAAGTAGAAATTTGCTCCAAGTTGACCAACAAATCAACATTTAGATAAATTGTATCAATTTTTTTGAATTGTAAGCATACAAATTTAAACTAGACATGTTAGAGATTACATGTCTAGTAGAAAAATCATAGTCCTTTATTTTCCAAATCAAATTTTTGGTGCTAAAGGTAGACTTTAATAGGCATCTACCAAAAATACAAAGTACAAAAATCGCAACTTAGTTAACAATCCCTAAACATCAAAGAGCACTCGAGTGTGATTGGAAAAAAAGTTCTTATTGAAAACTAGATTCCGGATAATGAGTGTAGTGGTTTGTTAGGTTTGAACTAAAGGAAAGGAGGTTGAGCATTTCTATGGAAGGGCATCTCCAATGGAACCAAAAGAGTTGAATAGTTATTGACTTTTCAAGGTGGGAAACTAAATTTTGGCCCCAATGGATCTCAATAGTCAACTTTCCACAATTCAAGGTCGCTATTTCTTTCCTACAAGTTGGCAAATTGACAAGATATAGAGAGCACGCAATAGCAAATTATGAGTGCAAGAATCTTTGATGACATCAATGCCATTGTTCTATAGTGGTCCACAAAAGCAAAATTTTCCTTGACCACACAACACACTTAACTAATATTATCATATTAATGAGTGGAGTTTTTTGGCAATTTGTCAACAATTTACACCAAAATAATAGGCCTTGCACCATGCCTTTGAATCATAAATAATAAAATCTTGGATGAAAATCGCCAAATTGTGAATGAAAATAGAATTATGGATAAGCAATATGTGCTAATGTGATATTTCTACCGAGTATGTGGATGAATGTTGAAATTTGGAGCACCTCTATAACATTCAATATTGCCACTTTGGCACTTCATAAAAAATGGAAAAAAAATCCTCTTATTTTAATATTGCTTTAAATGCATTTTTGGGATGCAAAGGGGCACAACAACTAGTAGATCAACTGCCATCTCAAAACCATTGAAGAAAAGCCTTGAAAAGTAGAAATGCACAAGCTTGTTCCCAACATTGATTAGAATATGCCCTCAATTATAGAGTAATGACACTATATGTATATAGGTTTGGCCTTTCTTGCATACACAATTTAGTTGAWAGTTTTAGTTGAGTTCTAAAAGCTCTATTTGTTGGTATATAAGCATAAGTGAGTTGAATTTTCTACAAACTTCGGTTGTTAAAAAATCCCATGAGTTAAAGGAAGGACTCTCAACCCTTTTTTGTCATCATTCTGCTTCAAGGTCTAAATAATCTTCAAGGTCTAATAAAATCTTGTATGTGGTCTCAAAAGTTACATTCAATTCAAACTCAATTTTGTGGTCATATTTCAAATTGATGCATAGGGCCTACATAAATACTTCTTTTAACTAGATTAGACTATAGTTGAGTTTGACATTGAATGTACATTGCAAGCTATTTTATGCCATACCTCTTGAATATTGGTTGAAGTCCTCTTATTTACTTCACACTTCATGAATTCAAAACTTCTTCATTTGGTATCCAAATAGTACATATTTTTAGTGCACCAAAGTTTGCTCAARGAATGGAGACAAGACCCTAATAAGATTTCTTTTCTAAAATTCAAAAACATTCGAACCAAATCAAAGTATTCTTCCCTCCCTTGAGGCAGAACACCCCATTCCATTCTCAACTCCCATTTTGAAAATCTAATAAAGGCCCCACTTTAGGTTGTTTGTAATGAAATACAAAATACAAAAATGAAGGAATTTTTTTCTTGTTTCATGGAGCTCAATGCAAAAAATGAGGATGACATTGTGTATCTAGAATCGGAAGAATCTATGCCTTAATCACACACCGTCATCAATTCATTCTGAAATTAGCCTAAAATCAATCCAAATTGGTTTATGTTGTCAAAAGAAGTATGTAGTTGATATTGAGGTCATAATAGCTTACAATGGCCACATATTAAGTCATGATTGGTTGGTAGCATCCCTACTATAGTTTTGTTTTGTTTTTCTAAAATTGATTGGCAATTTGGCATGTCTACATGCTAAAATGAGAAGCTTGTAATAGAACCCTTCTWTAAATGTTAAAATATCAAATGAAGTTCAAAATTCATTTTTTCAAGTGTAACATTGTTTCTTAATGCTTACACACCATTGAAAATTATTCCCACATTTTCTAGATAGCATAATCATACTGCACTTTCTGGCCTTAGTAGGGGTAGTTTACTTTAACCCCTAAACGCCTTAATCTTTTCTTTTTTGCAGATTTTTGTTTATGTCTTTGTACAAAAATATCATTTACTTCAATTTCATGAAATTGGTTTTCAAGGAAGGTTGTCTTTTCATGATTCGAATATTACATTGGATGAAGGAGACGTTAGTTGGACTAATAGTGTTTGTTTAGGGGTTATAAGCATTGTATAGTGCTCATTCAAATATGATGTCGGAACCCTTAACCCTTGAGCGTCCAAGCGCCCCAAACTAGCCTCTTGCCAAAAGACGATTGACCATTATACTCTCATAATTAAGTTGTACAATGAAAACTTCCACAATTTTTGTTGAAGTTACCTTCTCTAATCTTCTTACATTCTCAACAACGTTTTTTGGATCTTATTTTTTAATTGGTGGGGCCAACTTCAATGGCATTTTATAACTTATGGTAGAGGGACCCATTCCTAACCAATGACCCATTCCCGACCTATAGGTGCACGTATTTCTGACCATGCTTAGAATGTTTTTTTTTTTTTCATTTTCAAGGTTGGAACTAGTAAATACATGACATATGTCCCAAGTTGTGGAAAAAAAAGTACAAAATAATGATTAGATAAAAAGCTATTGAATGATCGAAATTGGAAGACTCTACATATTGGCCATGGGTCCAGCACAACTTTTGCCTTGCAAAATTCATTGTAAATTGACTTTGCGTGATAAAATTCCCAAAATTTGGGCAATCCCCATCATTTCTGTCTCTACACCTGCAAGAATTTTTCTTTCGCCTTCAAGTACCCCACATCATGTCCCTAGGTGCTTATTTGGTCGGTTATGGGTCCCTCTACCATACTTTTGGAATCACGTTTGTCTCTCATGGATTAAGTTAAGGGTTAATTGTTCTCTTACACCTTTTCTTTTCTTTTTTTCTTTTATTCAAAACCTTATTTGGAAGAAACTCTCTCCCTTGAAAAGAATCTTCTGACACACAATTGAAGCCATGAGTGGTTCCATGCATTGGGTTGATGAAGGACTTGGAATGAACTCAATTAGTTACAAGTTGTGACTCCTGCTGTGGTGTCATGATCATAGGACTCGTCCAAGGCTCATGGTCTGTTGATTGTACTCTTACAGTACTGACCTGAACCTAATCTCTCTTTTTTCTTTTTTTCTTTAAATATTTTTTTTGACCCAAATGAAACTACCCCATCTCACTTTGAAATTCAAGTATTCAACCACAGCCAATCAGCTGCCAATCCATACATACCTTCAACCCTTAAAGGACAGACTGGTGACCGTAGAAATCATCAATTTTGATACTGTGGTTTTAAAAAATCAGTATGGTAGAGGGACCCATTCCTAACCGGCACCCCATCACCAATCAATAGGGTGTTGTATTTCCAACCAAGGCGGAACAGATTTGCATTTTCTCCTTGGAATGCGTGTTTTTGATTTTTTCAAGGTTTGGACCAATAAGTTCATGACACATAAGTGAGCAAAAAAGTAGGAAGCAATGAGCGGGAAGTAGTTCTTGATCATGGATCAAGCCCAACTTTGGCCTTTCAAAATTCATAGTAATTTCATTGTAAGAGACAAAATTACCAATTTTTTTGCAATTTCCATCATTTGAGTCAATGCACCTCTGAAAATATTTGCTTTGCCTAACACTACCCTAGATCATGTCCATAATTGCTTATTTGATCGGTTATGGGTCCCTCTAGCATAGTTTTAAAACATCCAAAAGTACTCATTGGAAGTCAAATTACTATAAAAAAGAATCTTCCTTTGCCACCCCTAATTCCGTGGATGGATAGTTGCACTTCAATCCTGTACAGTTTGGTTCTCTCTCATCCATCAGACGCAAAAAGTTTGCCGCGACGTTCAAGGGTTAACAGTGTTTGTTTGTTTGTTTGTTTGAGATCTCTTGGACAATGCATCCCCAAGTCTCATTCTTAGTAACGTCAAAAAAAAACTCAACAAGAAGGGATGCACGAGCTTTGTTTTGTGGCGTCATCACCTACAATGTGACAATTATGGATTTTGAGTTCTTTTTAAATCTTAAATTATAGAAAATCACTTTTACTTATTGTGGCCAAGGCACATGGCACACTACACTAATGATGGTAAATAGTGTTACCTACACTAATTGATTTAAAACAGCCATAAATTTTTACTCTTAATGAATATTTTTACCAACTTTAGGTACAAAGTTTTCCCAACTATAGTACTATTAGGATCCATGCACTAGGTAAAATTTTTCATGAAGAGTACAAACTTATAGCATTTCTAAAGTAGTTAGTATGGGTAACACTATTTACCACCATTAGTGTAGTCTAGTGTTTTCTTGAATGATCATCTCCATGATACGGTACCACATGTACCTTAGCACTAGGAATACTATTTTTTTGTCCTGCAACTAACAAAGATGCATCTCATGGATGGATTGCTGAGGTGAAAAAAATTAACACTGAATGGACAGCTACTGGCGGGTAGTAAATTTAAAATGGTACTGTCAGTACTGTACAAGCAAGCAGCGTGTTGTATAATCATCGAAACCAAATCAATCCCATTGTGTAATAGGATGGAAAATCTAGAGATTACAAACGTCCTTTGCCGCAGATACAAACAAACACACCAAAACACGAGTACTGTAGTAGTGGTACTAACTTATATTTTACCAGGGTAGGGAGGAGSTAGTGTGTACAGTACTAGCAGACATAGAATTAGAAGAACCTTGTCCACGCATTTTTGAAGGACAATCCCTTACAAAGACACTCGGACATAAAAATAACTTAACTTAGCAAGTTCTTTTAATGAGCAAGATCTTCACCTAATGATGGTTCAAGTTAAGCTTTATATGAGGCTAAGTACCCTGAATAGGGGGTTGAATAGGGGGTATTAACGGGACCCATACTAATTAGTCGACATTCACTCTATGTAAATGTCTACCTTTGTTGTACATCTATAGTTACTTAAGTACATCATGTTTCAAATATCTATGGTTTTTYACAATAAGTCCCTTTAATTTTTTGGTCCCCTTAAAACCCCTATTCAGCGTATGTGATTAGGGGCTACTTGAGCATTGAAAGTTGCTAATTTAAACAGTCTTAAGTTTTGATTACTGTTAAACGTATGGTAGCGTGTATGTATTGTAACGTAGTGGTGTTAAATCACTGGCAATGTATGCAGTCTGTATGTATTGTAGTGGAGTTAATCGCTGAGTGGCAGCGTACTGGAAAATAATTAATATCTGGCTTACGTATTTGGACACTAGTAAACTTCATCGTTAAGGGTGTGTTTTACTGTTTAATGCAGTAAGTCTTTGTTTGAATTTGTGCATAAATTGCTTTTTATCTTTGTACAAATATACAGTACTTATCTCAATTCTTGTAATTATCATGGTTGTTAATGAAAGTTACAATAAATAAGTTGATTTTTGAATAGTATTTTGATGACTAAATGAGAAGTTATTTCAACAAAACATCATTCCCAAGCACTCTATTCATCATCATCAAAAAAATGGGCATTCACATTGGGTGAACACAACAAAAATTGCACTTCATCCAATTAGTACTAATTGTTGAAGAAGCTTCACCAAAAAATAATTTTACTCAAAAGACATGTGTTTTTAGTAAATTCCTACTTAAAAGACTGCTTATAGGTCATTACTTAAAATCTTATCTTTAAGACTATACTTAAAACACCCCTTTCTCTTGTAGTGATGTGAATTGGTTTTTAAAACAAATCCAAGAGCACTCACTATGGTAGAGACATCCATTGCCAACTACGGATTTCTACATTCAAACTAATAAATTGATGACACATGTCCCAAAGTAGTGTGTTTGGAAAAGTAATTTTTGAATGGTTAGAATTAGAAGACTCTATATATTGGTAATGATAATGGGTTCATGACAACTTTGGGTGTCCAAAACTCATTGTAATTTGAATTCAATGGAAAAAATCACGAAAAATTGACAATTTGTGTGATTTCATTGTCTTATAAGGTAGGACAATGGTGCTAGTATGTGAGCCCAAGAATGCGAGCTTGTGAGCATTGAGCCTACAATATAGGTAACTATAATATAGATACCACACACTATAGAAAGATGTATGTATCATAAACACCTATAATATAGGTATTTATAACATACATATCTTATAATCATAAACGGTTTCTATAGTGTATACACCTATTACATAGGTGTGTAGTATTCTAGGCTCATAGGATCACACTTCTATGCTCACATAATAGCAACCCTCTAAGGTAGGAGGCTTTAAAACCACTCATCTAAGGGCTAGTCCAACTTTTTCATGTATTTCCTTTGATGGGAATATTTTCAGTATATTTTTCAAAAAAGGGAAATAGATTATGGTTGTAATACAAGTTGTTTTGTGTTTTTTGAAACAATTTTTGATTTACTCATGAATTTTCAAACAAGATGAGTCATAGGTCCCTATTTATGACCCTAGGCCTTCCATGAACCGTTTACTTGCAACTTCTAGAGAGAAATGGGAAAGCAAAGAGAATGATTGGCTCTTGCAATAAATTATCGTTGTTTTGATTGATCCATTCAATGACTATATAGAAGATCCATTTAGAAACCATCTCACGTCCATTTCAAGTAAGTCTATATGGGCAGTTCTAAATGCCCACTCCCTTTGAGAGCCTCCTACCTTACTCAACTTCCGTGTGATTTCATTGCTTCATTGTGGAAATTTTTACATTGCCTTATATTGCTCCAAAACATGTTTGCAATCGCTCAACCATTGAACGTCATAGGGGACGAAAAACGTCCTCATAGCCTAAAAGTCTAATTCAAAGGGTTGTAACTTTTGCATCGAATGTCCAAATTCAATAAAACTTGTTGGAGAAGTTGCGCATACTAGTCTAGTTTGTGTGATAAAATTTTCAGATCAATCGAAGATGTATAATAGTTTTGGGAGCCAATTGACATTCACAGGTTTAATTTGAGCTCACCAAACTGCATTTGATGGCTGCAACTTTGGAGGCTTGTATCTTTGTAATCTAAAGTTTTTTTTCAATAAAATTTGTTGGGGTTTTTTTCCACTGAAGTCTGATTATTGTGGTAAAGTTTTCATGTCAATCCGAGTTGTTTTGAATGATTGGGAGCAATTCAAAGTTCAAAATTCATTGCAGTGAACTTCGGCGGATTGCAGTGAACTTTGGCGGCCTATAACTTTTCATACAATGTCCAAATCCAATAATACTTGTTGGTAAAGTTGAGCATACTAGTCTATTTTGTGTGGTTAAACTTTCATATCAATCCAAGAAGTTATGAGTGATTGAGAAGCATTTTAGTAAAAGGAGGTTTAGTCATAGATGTTATTTTTTGTTATTTTTTTCATGTTTTCTGACATTTCAAATCCATTTTGCGGACACAATGAAAATTTGAACCTGGTTGGACCTCTGACATTTAGGGGTTACGTGGTCGACTATGGGTGGTCCTACCATGGGGGTCAAACTATTGTGCAAGATCTCTCCTTTTTACGCCCCCGCATTGTCACGTCATTGCAGGGCTAAGGTAGAACCACCTATAACTAACCAAATAAGGAATTTGGACAAATCTAAAGCAATGGAATGCAAGGTAAATATTTTTAGAAATAAAACCATGGACAAGGATTTTTCAATTTTCAATTCTGAATTCGGATGTCTTAAATAAAACCATGGACAAGGATTTTTCAATTTTCAATTCTTAACTCGGATGTCTTAAATAAAACATGGACAAGGTTTTTTCAATTTTCAATTCTCAATTTGGATGTCTTAAATACAACATGGACAAGGATTTCGATTTTCAATTCTCAATTTGGATGTCTTCAATAACCATGGACAAGGATTTTTCAATTTTCAATTTGGATGTCTTAAATAACCATGGACAAGAGTTTTCAATTTTCAATTTGGATATTTGGATGTTTTAAATAATCCATGTACAAGGATTTTTTTATTTTCAATTCTCAATTTGGATGTTTTAAATAATCCATGTACAAGGATTTTTTATTTTCAATTCTCAATTTGGATGTCTTAAATTACTATGGACAAGAGCACGGCTTTTTTTTTGGACTAGTGTCCATCCCTTTGACTTCACCGCACATGCCAAATTTTTGGAGAGACAAGCCAGTAGAGGTCAGAATTCTCACAATCTGGCGAAATTTTGCCAAAAAAAAAATTGTGGATAAGAGTTTTCAATTCTCAATTCTCAATTTTCATGTTTTAAATAATCCATGGCCAAGGATTTTCGATTTTCAATTCTCAATTTGGATGCCTTAAATATCCATGGACAAGGATTTTCAATTTTCAATTTTGGAAGGTGGCTTAGCCTCTAAAGGACGGATTGGGGCACTTTTGGGCATAAATTGTGAAAACTTGCTACTTTATAGGGTAGTGAAAAATAAATATAAATAAATAACCTATTGATATAATTCTTCTTCTTTTCAAAATTTAACCGTTCAAATTTATACTAGAGTACTACAAAAATGTGTGAAAAAAAATTCAAGAAACATTGACCACATGGATTGAAAGATTATAACTTTTGAAGATAAAGTTTTGTCCAACCTTCCTAGTCATGGCCAAGAGACCTTCATTCCTCCTAAAGTGAAAGTTTTACACTATACATGGTTAATTTTTTATATTTGTGTCTTGTATCATGAGTAAGTTCTATACTTGCCAAATTTCAAAATCATAGCAAAGAGTTTGCAAATTGTGCACAAAGATACTTGAGTTGTCTTGAAAACATTAGGGAAAACATAACTTTGGATTCAAAAATTTGACTGGAAAAAAGTTTATATTTCCACTTAGAAGGTACATGTTTACACCTTGTGTTGAAATTTTGTGAACATCCGAACAAAATTGACTTTGTAGGAACCTACCAAGATTTCTTGTGTATGTTGATTGGATAAGGTTCTTTAGAAGTTAACCATGTAGTGTTACCAAAAACAAATTGTCTGATGAATAATTGTTAAGAATCTTGTAAATGAAAAAATGACTCTATTCATCAAGTGATTGGATTGTTTTTGGCTAAATAAAGTACCCATATCCTTTATGTCCCTCTCCCAATTTCTCGTCCACTTGCATCCCCTATCTACATTTGGACAATCACCCACTTCATCGACTTTAGTGATGAATTGCTTTTCATCCAAAAATATATAGGTTATGAAAGAAATTTCATTTTTCAATTACATCATGCACATTCATCTAAGTGTGGTACAAGTGTTTCATTTTTTTGAAGAGTGATTAGAAGTGATTTCAGTTGTTCAAAATGGGAGAATATTTTATAGAATATGTTGTTTACTTCCCAAGATCACCATAAATAAAGTCTTTGTGGTCCTAGCATAATCAGTATCAAATTTTTCTTAAATATCATCTAACCAATATCCACTCTAACTGTGTGCATGTAGCATCATTGTTTTATTTTTTTGTTTCAAATAGGGACCTCCAATAGCCCCTCCAAGTCCATATTTGTGTTTGACATGGAGATTGGAGGGCCGGTTGGATGCCCAACCATTACACTTTTTGCAAAAAAATCTAGTTGGATGCCTCCAGTTCGGAGCTCCGACTAGTCAATGGAAATTGCCTCAAATTGTGTTGGAATTGTAGTAAAGTATACTTGAATATTATGGTATGAGGAAATGAGTTTGGCTCCCTAATTTACTGCGAAGAACTTTTGAAAGATAGTCAAAGATTTGTTGTGACACTAGAGCAAGCCCAAGAACAAGCAAGAAATGATACAAACAATTTGAATGGTATAGGATCAAATATCTCTAAAGCAATTGCATAGGCTCATTCTTAATATGCCCGATAGACTGCAAGCTGAAATTCTAGATGGTAAATTCCAATAAAGGGTGTCAATTCTAGATGGTAGATAGTGTATAGTCTAAAAAGATTCAAATTCTTGTATGATTTTGAATTCTACATATATATGTTTACTATAATGCTTAAACACCCTTCACTATAATTCCAATGCAACTTCAATTTTCAATTTGTCCATTTATTAGTATGCTAGAGCTTTTGAAGTTCATGAATTTTTTCTTAAATATTCTTAGGAAAAAAATTCATAAGATTATAGGCCCCTCTTGCACAAATTATGTTTTGAAATTATCTAATTTTTCAAATTTGAATAAATATTTATGTATATTTTTCAGAAAAATTCAAAAAAATCACTTTGATAAATCTTCCAAGATATAAAATTGTAGTTTAGTTTACAACTTTTTAGTGATTGGCTAGATTTCATTTAGAATTCACAAGTAAAAGGGGATTGAAGATTTGGTCTTCAAATTTATTGATACATTCCTCTAAAAGTAAAAAAATTAACACTAAATGAAATTCAATAATATTGTACACCTTGTTTTCATTTTTTAATTAATAAATTAGGAAATAACAATTTAAATTTGAAATGCACACTTACAAATGATAACCCTTTCTCTTATGTACCAAAAAAAAATTGGAAAAAAAAATTGTTATCAAAATACACTACCTCAAAATGGTGCACTTGTTAGTAAGGGTTAAAATCAATCCTTAAATTCTACAAAGATCAAGGATCAATCTAGATTTCCAAAATTGTAAATATGTGTTATAAAATACAATGTAGAAAAATAATTTAATGATGACTTCAAAGAAAAATGTAAAATATGATCTACCAATCATATTTATTTGGTTGAATCAATAGTTGTATTAACCAATATTTTTCAATAAAATAAAAAATGTAAAACTAACGGTACCTTTTTAAATTGATTTTATATTGAATTTTTATAATTTTCACAAGAATTTTTTTCTCTTCCCTTCCTTTGAGCCTCCCAAAAACTTAGCATAATGATCAATTTCCAAATTTTTAACATTTTTGCAACTCACTAAGAGCCTCCTTGGAACCGAGGAGGCTTATGGGTCCATACATGTTTATGTATTGCTAGTACTTAAGAGCCTCTTTGGAACAAAAGAGGCATTTAGGCCATCCTTGCTCTTAACCCTTCAAAGTTTTCAATGGCAATTTCTTGGGAGGGTGAAACAAATCTCAATATTTTGTAAACTAAGATATTGTAGATAAAAAAGTTTTCATACTTCTTGCATATTCCAATTTTCTAATTTTGAGTGTAAAAATTAGTTAAAAATTTATTTAGGTTATGTAGTCAAGAATGTAGTCTATTACAAAAAAGAAGCAAAAATAATGTTTTTTCATGAGAAGCGTAGTAGAAATGGAAAAAAACATGTTTGTAGATGTTTCATTCTTTAATGCACATAAACAAATAGTTTTTGAAAAAAAAAGTTCAAATTTTTAATGTTTAACAATTTTTAAAATATAATACTAAATCTAGTGTAATTAACAAAAAAAAATGATTAGAATGATTTCAAAATTTTATAAGATGTTCCAAATAATATGATAGTAATATCAATTTTGAATTTCAAAAATTTATGAATTTCTACTCTTCATGTTTGAAAATGTGTACAAATTTGAGAGAGTTTTTTATTTTTCAAATTTTCAAATAAAAGAATAAAAAAATATCTTTGGATTCCAAATAAATTTTTTTTAGGGGTAAAAATCCATTCATCTTTTTATAAATTATATTCTCCAAAGCCTTTTTTGCCTATGAAGTTGATCATCCTAAGTTGTATAATCTAAAAATCTAACAGTCAAAATTTTCTATAGTTAATTCTATGCATACTATAGAAAGTAGTCTTTACTTTTGTATGGTTAAAACTAAAAAAATTTAAGCACATCTATGTGCAAAAAAAGATCAAAGTGGTACAATTCATTGAAATCCTCCACTGTCAAAACTGTGTTAGTCCTTGAGGGGTTAAATATTGTCTTTTTACAAGCATTTTTGGAATCCGAGGAGGTGTTTAGGCCAACATAGCTCTTTAATTATTATCGTCTCCCTATGAGCCTCCTTAAAGTCCAAAGAGGCAATTAGGCCAATCGTGCTTTTTTATAATCGTCTCTCTATGAGCCTCTTTGAAATTTAAAGAGGCGTTTAGGCCATCTTTGCTCTTCATTATTGTCTCCCTATGAGCCTCCTCATAATTGTGGAGGCTCTTAGGGCCCCCTTTTGAATGTGATATGTAAGATGATTGCACTACGCAATCCATTGTAGGAGGGCTTTGCTCATGCAAAGAAAAATGCATGCAAAATTGGACGTTCATCAATCTAATTCCATCAATCCATACTTATGATTATTGTGGGGAATGCTAGTATGCGAGCGGGGAGCAGGGAGCAGGGAAATTAGAAAATGGTGAAAAATTAGAAGAAGAAGTATGAAAAAGAAGATGCACGGCAATCGACAAGAAGATGGGGTTTAGGGTAGCTTGTAGGTGGAGGCCCTGGACAAACTGGCATGTGATCCGCGCTAAGACCTTCGATACAAACATGTCTGTTGAAGGGCCCAGGGAAGTTCCACAAGAAGTATGACTTTCAGTGAGAAATCATTTGGATTTCCGTTCTGCACTCCCTTGCCTACAATGAAGAGGAAATCCAGTGAGTTAACTGTATTCATGCGATTATGCGAAAATACCAGTAAGAAGCTAAAATGTTCTTTGAAATCAAATCATTGAACTGGAGAAACATGTGAAGAAGTAGGTGCTTACTCTGTATGGGAAATGACGAGTCTCTAAGAAGCTCTTCTCGCTGAGCGAATGAAAAAGGATCGTTTGACAAGCACATCCCAATGGAAGTGTGTACAACTGAACCTGTGCACACCCTCTTTGTACTCTAAGATGAAGTATGGGACGTTTCCTCTTGCAAAACATACTGCTTGGATTGCATTCTTCGTTGGAGGATACAGATAAGAGACTATACATTAATAAATAGAAGTTTTGCATACTACATATGTTGGGCAAGGAATGTGGGGACCAAAACAACTCGAAAGGCCTATCTGGTTTGCATGATAAAGCGTGTGGCCTTTGTTTAACAGCGAACATTGAGAAAAGAAGAAAAGTATTTAAAATAGTATATATACGCTGGTAATCTTCAGTAACCAATCAGTGCGTAGATAACATCGAGAAATATCCCCCATGGTATGGATGGGTTTGGTTTCTGGACTTTGGTGACTAAGGCACATATGTGTCCAAGTAGGCATCTTTTGAAATACTAAGACCCCATTGTAAAATCTATCCACCATATTCGAAATGTGAGAATGACTCATTGTTCCTTGAGGGGCTTCATGGTTTGGGTTTAGAGGTCACACATTTTATATGCTATTGTTTAGGGTGACATCCACTAAAAGGTTCTATGCCGYGTGAGGAAGGTTTAGGGTGTGTCATATTTTCTGGCATAGGCAACTGTGGACTTACATTTAGCATAGGAGTTAGGGGTCTTGGGATATTTAAAAAATGCGCCCAAATTCAGTTCAATATATACCTAACATCACAAATTGAACAAATATCCAATATCTTGAATGCAACATATATAGGATAAATAGGAAACTCTAACAAGACAATATGAACGACTTAATATAAGAAAAGAACATCCACTTAACCATAGTCGTACCCAAGAACAATTCAAGTAGATAATACTGAACTAGAACTGTCCTCAATATCCGATGTCTGTGAGTCTGCTTGTACGGCACGATCATCAACATATTGTAGAACGCGTGGATCTACAGAAAGTGCCCTATAAGTCGGTTTAGGGTTTCGGGCGACAAAATCCCTAGACACCGCATCAGCATAAACAGGCAGCTGAAACGTTTTCGGGGGACTGGGGAAGAATTTCGGGTCTGCAAAAAACAGAATGCTTCTCACTTCTTAGGCTTGCCTGTACAGTCAAGTGAAGCATACATTAGATGAGGGAAGTGATGTTATTTGGGAGTATCAAATTCAAGGAGATCAAAGGAAAACTTACTTACTGAATCGTGARGTCCTGACAATGCGTTGGACAGGGACTTCATCCTCATCCATATCAGTATCAGGAACAAGGCGAGGTGGTTCGGGTGGGCGAACAGCAACTGAACGCATGACCGGAGCAATGASGGCATTGAAGATGGCCTTGTCATCTTCAAATGCGAGAATGTGACGACGTGTTGCACGACAAGCTTGAATGCTTGCACCTGCAAGCATGAATAACTAATATTAGGCCCGGTCAAACTAGAAGACTGCAATGTATTAATGCAATGTCATTCACAGAACTAGAAAGAGAATGGGGTATTACCTGTGCCAGCTGTGCAGTCCACAACAACATCCCCTGCCTGAGAGCATGCTTCCACAAGCATCTACATGAATTGTCTTGCCTTCTCCCGAGGTCCCCTCCATGGTGTGTCTCCATTCATCATGACATCTGATTTGTTACAAAAATTCTGCAAGATGTCGTCACGGGCGACATTCACCCCAACCGCATCATGGGATGAAACAAACTAAAATGGAAACTCCTTCTCAGTCTTTGGTCCAGATTGTTGGACAACCAGAGATATAGCAAATCTCATTGTCTGCAAAAAAAAAATATTGTCAGGATTGTAACATGTATGTGCAAAACCTTCACGATATTGGACATGGATCGCATGTAATAAGACAAGCATTACCGTTTTTGTTGGATCCGAAGGCGATGTCAGATGAAGATGATTCATGCCGAACCAAGTATACAAAATTTTGAATTTGTATTCTTGGCAACAGCCGAGGAGGTGGCTCTTGTGTTCTCGAGAGGGGGCTAGATACATGACTAGAAGAGCGCCTGTATCGTGGAGGTATTGCTCGGCAAAGTCGAAGATTTTGAGCAACCATTGCATGTGGAACTCATTCCACTTGGGAATGGGTGCCGGTGGTGCAGATATGGTTGGAACATGTAAACCCTCAGGTACGTCCACAAACATCAAGTCTACTGTGGGCTCAGTACTCAAGGCACCGCCAAAGTAGCGATGCTTGTCAGTTGAATGATGGATCCAGAAGCCACGTTCACGGAGTTAATGATGGGCAAAGGGTCATAACGAAAAGCAAGTTAATCTCAAGGACTATTTAGTGAAAGGTGACGGTCAATGTCGGACACCAAAATATGGCTCATGCAATTGTTGAAATGAAAGTACGATTGGAAAGCAATGAAATGGAAAAGTAAAAAAGGGTAGGCTTTACCATGGCAAGGAAGGCGCGGACGTCGTCAAAGGCTTTAGTATTGCCTGGAAGAATAGCCAAGGACAAGTTGAGAATACACTCTTCAATGTCGGGAACTGGATTCAAGGTTTGAACTACTGGTGTCAATCCATGCACCAACTGCTCCTGTGTAAGAGAGAAACCTGACGACCCCACGGGCATATCGGCCGTGCTTGTAGCGGGTTCCTGTACTGGGGTGTCAGCCTTTCTTTTCTTCCCTTTCTTCTCGGCTTTCTTCTCTGCTTTCTCCTTCTCCTTCTCTGCCAGAGCAAGAAGTTTCTTCTTCTGGTTATCCTCCGTCTTTTTCTTTGCCTCTTCCCATCGCTCGACCTTCTTCTTGTCTGCAGCCTCCCGTTTCTTAATTGCGTGTTTCTTCGCCTCAAACTGCAATCCAGCAAATTCGTCAAACTCCGTGTCAACAACTTTGGATTCCTTGAGAGTCTGAAACAGAGCCTGCTCTTCAGGCGGCGTGATTCCGAAGTTGCACTCAAGGTACCATGGACATGCCTGGAGATGCGGGCTGGTCCAATTCTTTGTCTGCGTYGGTGAAAACATGCTGTCGGCGGAATTCTGGTCGAGCCACGTTTTCAGAAATATAGGCAGATCCGCCTTTGAAATGGCCCCCTTGGCGTAAAGTTCAAACTTGAAGTACCTGCGGTTTAAGGTCATAGTCATTGAATAATTAGGTCCCCGCATGGCCAACRAGGACATGAAACAACAAGCTTTTCGAACTGTGCGCACCAAGACATTTCAGTATGGGTACCTCAGTAGCTGCTGTATTCACTTATCAGAGCAGTTCATGTTATTCATGAGGACCGCTAGAAACCTTTTTATAAAACTGCAACACGATTATGGATAGGGTGAAGACCTCTGTTCATACATAGACCCAGTAAGAGATCAATCCCCTATATAAGGAATGCAAATATGACTCAAATGAATATTGATTATTGATGATGCATTTTTGACATTCATTTAAGTATGGGACTACTATACCTGAAAATGACTCGCCTGACGGCGAGAATGGATCCTTTGTAGTCCTTGAAGGAGTCAGACTTCTTGTAGGCATCCACGCCTTTGAATACGCCCGTGTATGCATGCTCCCAAAGCTTCATCCGCCAGCCTTCTAAATAATCAGCCAGCTTCTCAGGCTCGGCAGCGACGGTCATGTCAACGGAGAGATTATCTCGACGCACAATCGACTCAAACATTTCTATTGCTCCTTCTTCGAGCTACAAATGCATGGATCAATACTTAGTACTCATGAAACTGTAAGAAGTGAAATCATATATTATAATCAGAAATCGAAATGAACATACGCAGGAGCCAACACGAGAAGAATCATAAACTTACCCCCGCATACCAAGAAGCTTTTGCGAGAAATGTTTGTAGCTTTTCCTCGTTCGCAAGACGAGGTGGGAGTCGCCGTGCCTCACRAGATGGAGCCGACGAGTTCATCCATTTTAGCCACCTCACCTTGTAAGCGGAAGGAACATTCGTAGTGGCTATCATTTGCAACTTCTTGAGGGTGAACTCGGGGATCGTGAAAAGGTTCCAGTGGCGCTCGATCTGCTGTGTATGGTACAAAATCAGAAAAAAAAAAAAAACAAGGAAATAAATACAAAAACATGGATGCGATTAGGGACTGAAGTGTAGGCAGTGAACCTCTTTCAGGAAGTCCGGCCCAAGATTAGGTGAAGCAACTGCGGTTATCTTGGACAACTTCTTGTATAGTTTTTCGGTGGATTCTTTGATAGACACCCGCATTGCTGCTGCAACACCTTCTTTTGTCCGGTCACTCTTCAGTGTGTCCTTGTAGTATTTTCGCACTGCAGCATCCAAAGTTGCAGCAATGTCTTGCTGCAAGGAATCACAGAGAGTACTGCTTAGATCGAAATTGTACAAAATGGAAAACCGAAATAAGTATTRTTTGAGGACACTAAAATTTAGGTACCATACATTAGAAGCTCACCTTAAAGATGAATGAGGTGAAAACCTCGAGGGGCATCTTGTACCATGTCTTCCGCGTAGTTTGTTGACAGGTCTTCACTTCCTCAGGACTAAGAAGCTCATTGAACTTCTCGACCTCCATGAGTCCATACTTCTGCACTCTATACAAAGTGACGGGGAAGAATATTTGAACACAAGAAATGTAGCCCCAAACCCGCTAATCACATATARAAGAGTTCTCGAATACCAAAACATGTTAAGGCACATTGGTCCACTTGGTATCAATTGGAGCACAAGCAAATCGAGTCTAGAGATCTGAACTGACCACAACATAGTATGAGAACGTCCTCATCAGTCTCTAATGCAGAGGTTATCTCTATATCCTTGTCGCTGCTTCTACCACAGCCAATGCTATTCCAATACTTGGAGGGAAAACGGACCTTGACATCTTCTCCTAACGAGGTACAAGATGAGTGAGGAGGTGACATCAACCCCCTCCTATACAAATCGTCTACACCTCTATTCAAATCACGAATGAGATCATCTARACTCACCCTAGGCCGATCGCCCTGAGACACGTCAACCAAACGGGCATTGTCCACGAGAACATCCGGATTCCGCGGATTAGAAGTTGCAGGTGTTTGCTCTGTGATCTCCATTTGCATTTYGTCTTGGGAGCTCTCCACACCCTCGTCGACCTCATCCATCAGGTCCAACATGGAAGTGGCGCGTGCAACCTGGAAACAACCGATATAGTGAGGTTACAAATAAAACATACATTCACTACAATATCCCAAACCAGAGACACCTAAAACCGTAAGTCCACTTTAAGCGCTCTCAATTCGGAGGAGAAAAAAAAAATTAGAAACGCATACACCCGCCACTCCCTTCTCCCTCTCGGCACCGAGACCGTCCCTAAACCCGGGTACTTGTGCATACCTGAACAAGAAGTACAGCAGCTCAATCGAGAGCTGGCTGCTGAGCAATCAAATTGGAGGAGCAAAAAAAAATTAGAAACGCAATCTTCCCAGCCTCCCCAAGCAAGCTGACCGCATCCCGGAGCTACCTCTCGGTCCCGAGACCCCTTGCCGTTACCTCTTCCCGAGCAACCTGAATGCTCCAAAATCGACCCCGCAGCTGCCTCTCGGTCCCGAGACCCCTTCCCGTTACCCCTTCCCGAGCAACCCAAACGCACGACACCCCAACCTGGAGCTGCCTCCTGGTCCCAAGACCCCTTCCCGACACACCTCTCCGAGTAACCCTTACCTGAAATCCTTACTAAAAACCCTCAACCCCGACTGCACGAGACTCCTTCTCGATGAACCTCCCCGAGTAACCTTCACCTGAAATCCTTATAAAAAGCCGTCAACCCCGACTGCACGTGACTCCTTGCCGAGAAACCTCACCGCACAAGACCCCACCCCGGAGCTACCTCTCGGTACCGAGACGACTTCCCGACACTCCACGCCGAGCATCCCTCACGGAATTTCCTTCTCCCTGGTCGTTCACTCCCTCCACCCCGATCGCTCAGCCTGACAGACCCTCAATAACTTTGCTCAACTCCACAACCCCTCACAAACACCGCTCGCACACCAAGCTCCCATTAACCGGATTTCGGAACCCTAAACCCTTCTGAACCGCAAGACCCGACCATCAACCCGCAATCTGGTCACCTCCATCGCAAGACTGTAGCGACCGCTAAGCACTCTCGGTGCCAAGATCTGCTTTTGACCCGCCACCGACTGGAATCGGAACCCTAATGCACTCCAACACAGTGGATCCCCGAGAGCTCCAAGCATGCAGTCCGAACACCAACGAGCCCGCGCATTCAGAACCCCAGACACAACAAGCAGTTTCCACCCCCAACTGAAGAGCTGCGCAATCGAAGACCGACTCACCCCGATCGCAAGAGTGATACCCCCTGCAACAGTCTCGGATGCAACAGCCTCGGATGTAGATGTAAGATGATCATGGAGAAGCGTTCACTAACCTTGTCACCATAATTTGTCGCCACACTCATTTGGACTTCACCTCTTCCGTCTCCAAGTAGTACGCGGCGCGACCTTAATTGACGCTCCATTCCCCAGCACCTGGAAAAACACAACGTGATGTTTACCAACTGCAAGAGTCCACGACTAAGCATTCACGTGGTGGCGACGGACATCCAGGTTCCTATCAAACAGGCAAGTGGGAAGCGGGCGAGAAGTGTGTCTTTCTTGTAGCCGTCGACCCGGGACATTGTCCTTCGTGGTCTTTGTCGCCCTGTCACATTATAATTTTTAGGGGTCCTTCCTACGTCCCCAAATATTGATATTCTGGAGTTTTCCTTTCTCGTGTGGGCATAAAGATCCATTACAAAAAATTTGAATCCTGGAAGGAGCCGCGAGTTCTGGTGCAATTAGAGGAAAAAAAATATTTTTTATTTTTATGAAATTGACTGACATGGCACTAGTACGACCATGTCAGCGCCACGTCATCTTAACCATTTTTCTTTAAACTTTATTTTTTAAAGTTAACGGAATTTTTTTTGTGATTTTTGTTCTTGGGATTGTCACCACGGGGTGCTGGAGCAGCCCCTTGTAGGGTTCAATGTTTTTCTAATGATTATGATGGCAGACTTCTCGACCTTGGTTGTCGTCAGTGTTCGGGGTGAAGGAGTACCATTGATTTTCCCAGTGGGCGAAGATGGATTTGCGGAGGTGTCAGCGCTGAGATTAAGTCTTAGATTTGGTCTTGTACTGGAGTCAATCCATGTGGACGAGGAGATTTTTGATTCCGTGTCTACAGTTCTCACTCACACCATTGGGCAATTACCCGCTTCGGTTGGAGAGAACAAGTTGTGGATCTTAAAACCTAGAAGGTATCAGGCATACGGAGTGCTTTCTTCTATTGAGCTAGATTCCAAAGATGCACTCGCATTCCATCGTTCCTCATCGTCGTCTCTTAGAACCCCTCCTCTGCTCCGTGTCAAAGTTGAACATTCGCTAGACCACGTTATACTATCGAGTTCTGATTCAGATGTCAATTCACCTGAACTATTGCTGCAGAAGGAGACTCCTTCATCARCGAATACTTTGCCTTCATTAGGGAATGTCCCACCTCAGGGGAAAATCGTGCAATACCTTGTAGGTTCATTAGAAGGTTCTGTGATTGAGTGCTTAAGAGGACTACGTGRCTTGAAAGGATGTAGGAATATTTTGTCAAAAATAGATTATGACACTATTGGGATTGAGAGAGTGGCAGTGTTGCCTTCAACTTTCAATGGCGACATCATATTTGAGTTGCCGCCTRTTGACACTTSTACCACCACATCGCAAGCTAAGCAAATGTCTGGGATGGATAAACGGTATGATGGACATGTGTGGTCCAAGACAGCTACTACAAATATCGTAAACCGCATGGGCCTTTCTTTCCACACTTCCGTCTGCTTAGGGCATCTTAGATGCGTCAATCCCAGTTGCGAGTTCCTCAGTCGTGCGCACCGAGTGCAGGATGTGAACGAGATGGAATGAGAAGGCATGTCACCGACGTTTCTTGATGTTGGACCCCAACATCCTGCGGGTTCTACGCTTGTTTGCAAAATTTGCAAACAGCCTCCATCCTGCATTGCTCGTTGCGATGTGCGAGTTTATTATGTCACTGGAGGCAATAAACACACTTGAGCTTTTGTACATCTCGGCACTCACGACCACCCTGTGAAAGATGGTGAACTAAGAGACATGCAAGAGGCGAGTCGGTGTCTCATTGGGRAGCAATTGRAGAGAACACCATCTGCAACGAATTCGGCAATTGTCATGGATGCTACAAAAGAACTTCTTGGTGGCCTGCTTCTGTGCCCGGATGGGGATGTGCCCAAGACCTTGGAGTTTGCTGATCTTGTCCCAGTCTTGGACAAATGCAAGTACTTGAGCTCTCCAAGTATACGAAATGAGGTAACCTCCTTTASGTATTTGAGAAGGTTTGGAGTCATGGATAGCATAACAAAATTGAGGGGGRCAAGTACTTGGGCCTTTGTTCAGGAAAGTAAATTCCCGGGCCAAGGAACAGATGCAGATAAAGTTTTTGTTTTCAAAATGTCCAAAGTAGGACCAGGTAGTGGAGTAGACTTGGTGAAGCGCATGCAATCGGGCGGCGACCTCAAAGATGCTTGGATCATGTTCGACCATGTCAAACGTGTCCAAGGTTGGATTACTATGGCCTGCCACGTCTACGATTCTTCGTATTGTCGTGTTATGACTATTGCGTGTTGCGACATGCAATCCGAGGATTGTGCAGCACAGGTTCTATTTTGGAATAACCTAAAGTCCGTTGTTGAAAGACATGGTGTACACGGGACACAGTTTAAAGGATTCATGGCAGATAGTGCTCAAGCGAATTGGAATGCTGTGAGGACAATATACGGATCGGGCAATATTTCCGAACCAATGGAAAACCGGGAAAGAACTTGCCTCTTCCATTGGACTCAATCCATGGAGAAGCATACGAAGGCGGAAATCCGTGGAGACCTACAGGATCAATATCGTCTATTGTGCAAGCAGTATAAGAGCGCTACATTTGCTGAAGAGTCCGAGACGCGCTTTCTTGCTATCAAAACGTGGTGGTTGTCCTCAGGTGCTAGTACGGGAGATGGACTACGTCGACTGGAATTGTGGCTGGCATTTTGGCACTTTCGGTATCGCCAATGGGGCGGTTACGATCAACTCGTAAGTCTTTCCCTTTTGTACCTATTGTAATGAGGGCGTTACATAAGAATTTCAATAAATATTTCGTCGTGGAGCTAGAACAAGTGCATTTATATGTDAGATTCTATGCAGTGATTCATACAATTCAGAATCTGAACACTCCTCTCGGTGCCGAGAGGGTCTCTTCAGGTGCATCCATGTAGGCCAATTCTTAGGTATAATGACAGATTCCCTGTGTAGTAGACAACGATTTCAATTACAATGCATATTACATATAACCCTTCAATCCACCTTCGGCTTCTAAAGGTCCTAGGAGTCACTATATGCTGATTCCATGTAGAGTTCTCCATTTTGAAATGTTGTAGATTATATCGGTACTTCAGACTTCTGTCTGAGATTACATAATCTGTAGTGTTCAGTAGGATTTGTGGACGAAGTGATCATTAACGAGAGTAACATAGCCTTGTATCATGTCATTATATTCTATAAACCCTAGAAGTATATTTGGATGCAATTCAGATCTCAAGACAAATGGTTTTGATGTGTGATTTCAGGATCTCTCCGAATCTGAGCTTGCAAAAATGCCATCCTGCAATCTTTCCGAAACTGTACACAACAAGTGGCTTCAACAATCTGGAAACCGTGGTAAGGATTTATACATGGCTACGGTAGACGATTTCGTGAGAGCTTTTATGCAGATGGTTCGGTACTATCAATACCTGAAAGGAAACCACGCTGGTACAGGACCAGGGAAAGAAGAGTTGTTGTTAAGAGTTGCCCAGCGGTCGGCTGAGCAAACGGGAAATCCGAAGGTCTTAACAGAAGCAATCTCTTCTATCCCTGGAGTGGAAGAATTCTTTAATAGGGCGCCTCATCTCGAAGGGGAAGAAGTATTTGGATCACAAAAAAGGAAAGCAGACATGCCACTCGATTGCGAGTACGATTCACACAGGCCGGACAAAGTGAATTTTTCGCATCCTCGCATACCTGTAAGCATTTGTATTTTGTTTTCACTGTCATTTGCAACCTCCAGTCCTCATCAGATGTTTTCATTCATGCTGYAACCTTCAGTTTCAATGAAGTGAAGCAAGTTCTACTTAGCGGGATACTCAACCATATAGTTTCAAACTAGCTTGTCCTTTTGCAAACTCAAACCACTCCCAATGTTTATTGTACTCATGAACTATAATGAGATGAGCCTACTTGTTTTACAATGGATTCAGAATACTTTTATTATCGTGCATTGCATTCACCTATTTTTCTGCATGCTCAAAATATATCTGAGGTACTTCACATCATATGTTTGTATATTTAGGGGCTTCAAATTATTCTTCAATTATTACTTGRCATACTAGAACCTTGAACCCAAAACATTTTCGTCTTCAATGAGAAATTTCTAAATTCTTATGGAAGCACARTACCTTGTCCCTGAACAATTCCAAATTTCCACAAGAATAGGAATAATTCAATTCTACTATTACATAGGTCCTAAACCAATACCCAATCCACCCAACACGGTTATAGGACACTTTATTTCCGTGGTCATAGGTCGCATTGGATATAAGTTCTTATTTCTGCATTGGCATTAGGTTTTGTCTTCTTTTGTTTGTTTGGGCCTTAATAGCCTGCTAATATTGCCTTGCRRACTCGGTAAACTTTTCTGTACAATATTCAGTGTACTTGTTGATGTATTGGGATCAAATTGTACATGTATTGGCATCCAGAGTTTTCATGCACTTTCATTGGTCTMCTTYAGCTACTTTCATCCTYGTTTCACCTACTTCCATCCATTGTCTTTTACTTTCATAGATTGTGTGCAYCCATTGTTTTCTGATTTCATCTAGTTTCATCTAGTTTTCACCCTTTTTTTCATTCATTATGAGGTACAGAAAATCTGAGACCGCTTTTTTCATCCACTATCATATTTTTTTCATTCGCTTCCTTCATAAATTTTCATCTACTCTCGTCCACTTCCTTCATGTGCTGGAATTTATTTTCATCCACTTTCTTCATCCACTGTTATTTACTTTCATCCGCTTTGTTCATCCACTTCCATCTACTTTCATCCACTCTCTTCATCCACTTTATTCATCCCCGTATTTCATCAACATTTATATATTTTAATCTACTTTCATCAACTGTAAACAACTTAGTCCATCTACATCCATGAACTTTCTCCACTTCATCACCATAGCATTTCATGCACTTCTATTATATTTTTCCCATTTTTTATAATTATGCCTTCAATGAACAAACTATGGACTTGAACCCTACCGAAATCAAAATTTCATCCAATTTTCTTATATGATTTCTTGCCAAATTTATGAAAATTCTATCTAATTTTGCCCTCCATCTTTAAATTTTGCCGCTCCCCGCTCTCCAATTCACGCTCCCCGCTCGCCGCTCGCATACTAGCAACGTTGTGATTATTGTTGTTCTAAGAGCCTCCTTGGAACCAATAAGGCTCTTAAGTACAAGGCAATGCCCAAGGAGGAGGGCATTTTGCGATATAAAAGGCCAACGAGGAGGGCGGAGCCCGACGAGGAGGCCCTTTATATTGCGGAATGCCCGACAACAAGGGACATTGCCCGACGTAAATCACAAGCAGGAAAATCAAAGTTGGATGAAACACTTGGGATGAAACAATAAAATTGGATGAAATTTTTTTAATGCTCAATTACGGAGGTTCGCCCTCGTAATCGAGCATTACGGCTGATTGTGCCATAGAACTCTTCCAAGAAATGAATGGGCGATTTTTTGGGAGTGGTTTACGACTCTACGAAAGGCTAGTATGTATACATTACTATTCAAACAATTTACATCACTTTAATCCATATTATATGAATGTCTCTAATCTGTCTTAAATTAGATGCTTCATAAAAATATATATTTAATAATATCTTTATAATTTTATATATGAAAAATCCATGGCAATTTTTTCATCCACAAGCTTTCATCTACATTCATTCGTCATCATCTTCATCCATTCAAAGCAATGGATGAAATAACTGACTCATATCGTTTTTTTAACTTCATTTCTAAATGATAATTATGAAACCTAACAAATATAATAAATGAAAATTTAAGTGCTAAAAAAAAGTGCTAAATGGCTCAATGCTCTTTGCTTCTTGTTTACACTTTAGCAACCCTGCATTACAAATCAAGGAGCTTGATTCTTTGTAGTAATATTTAATAGACTGGAAATGGACTCAACTAAGGTGCATGCCTTTCTAGAGTGCCTTACTAGCTTCCCTACGAGAAAATTTGCCAATTTTTCTACATTTGAAGGGGACCAATGATTTGGTCAAACTCTCTAATACACCGTCTACTACAACTAAATAACAACCATAGACTCAAAATTTGTGTTGCTAGTGTTTTTAGGTGGATGCATGGTTTGGAGTCTCACTAATGTCCAAGGTTGATTTACTAATTAACAAAAGGAAGTCATCTAAAGAGAGCCTTCATAACTTTATATATATAAATATCTAAAAATAGACTTCATAGTGATTGACTAAAAAAAATGCCCACTTAAAACTTCAAATATATGATGCAATAGAACAAAAAGAATTTAATCCTTAAGAAAATGACTTCCCATGATTGGACTTAATTTTCACTTTGTAAAAGTCCATAAGCATATGAAATACAATGATATTGGCACCAAAAAAAATCATTTTTAGATGAAGAATTTTTTCATTTACTCTTCCATTAGTCACTGTAAAATATTTTTATGTGTTTATGTAATGAAAAAAGTCCATATGTATAAAACTTAATTGTTATAACAGTCCATACATTTTATCTTTGAGAGTCAACAAATCAATGTTGATAGACATTGATTATCAAAAAATATACATAGATGTCTTTTTAATAAATTTTTTATGTTTTTTTACCAAAAAATAGAATAAGAAACTACAATACTTTGTGTGATATTTACTTTGACATGCTCATTGACTCCTCCTGAAATCAACCTTGTCACATGATTATAGAGACCCTAAACCATGCATCCACCCTTTTCTAAAGGTTGGACTAATTAGGCCATTTGTGCCTTCCACACCATGCATGTAAAAGTAAATTAGATACTATTAGTATGAACATTCTTCAACGGCTCAACCATAGATATGCTTGAACGACATAGAAATATTTTCCTCCAATATATATAGCTCTTTTATATATAAAAAAGTTGGATGTCTTCTTTATGACTAGATTCTTTGGTATCATGACAAGTTCACCCATTGGTGTTGGCATCTCATGGCGTTGAACATGGGTGTAGCCACTTGAATATCTTTTACCAAGAGACTTTTTGTTTTTTTACCATAGGAAAAATTATCGTTTGCCTACTTGCCTCCAATTATAACATTAATCATTTTTTGCTTGCAAAGTCATTTTCTAATTTCCAAATGCCATTTTCAAATTTGCATGTTTGCTAAAAGTTGCATCCCATCCATCCATTTGCCAAAGAACAATACCATTTACTTATCCATCCAAAATCAACTTCTACAATCATTAGAAGTTGCATTTTATACACATGTTTGCCGCAATTGCATTCCATATGTCCACAATGTCCGTCAAAATCTGCATTTTGTCCCTATGTCCGCCCAAAACCATCTACAATTCCTATCGAAAATCACTTCCAACAGTACAACATAAAATATCATGGACTCCATGCTTGTAATAAGGCTACACCTTGCTTAGGCATGCTTGTGGTTTAGATTGTGAACATTTCTATGGAGGTCTATCATTCCGGGCACATGATGTTTCGTTTTTCTTTTCTTAATGAAATTTGTCCTTTACTTGGTACCAATAGGAAAAATAATAAAACTGCTATTTGACAAGTAGCATACAGTCAATTGGTTTAGTTGGTTACAGCAATAATTTTATGAAAATGATCAAAAATTGAAAAAACTACACTCCTCATCTAAACGCCAATGGGCAACAATAGTAACAGCTCAAAAGGTTCAAATCTACGACAATAACCAAGCGTTGGAGTGGACATATAAAATATAGGCAAAGACCATCTTGTTGTCAAAATATAAAGAAACAAAATGCTCTTCAAGTAGTGCATCACAAAGTCCATGTAAAAAACAATTAAAAAACAATAGAAATCTAAATAGATAAAATATACAAGATACCAAAAAGGGAAAATTGAAAGCCATGTCTGGACCAAGTATGTTAATTTATTGTCAAGTCACAAGAGAAAAGAGACAAAGAGACAAAGTACTTGAAGATTATTCTTGATAAGTTAGTTGAAATTGTAAAGAAGTAGAGGAAGCACATAAAATCGTATAACCAAACAAAATATCTATTGTAAAGGATTAATTAAGGACTCAAGGGTAGGATTGTTGCAAGCAAAATGTGCGACACTGGGTGGATTGCTTTCAAGAGCAAATTTGGAACAGATCTAGAGTTGAAAAGGCAAAGCCTAAGATTTTTGTCCCAGAGACAAAGCCTTGAATCTTCTTAGAGGGAAAGGGAAAGGGAGACAGAGCCTTGAATCTTCTTAGAGGGAAAGGGAAAGGGAGACAGAGCCTTGAATCTTCTTAGAGGGAAAGGGAAAGGGAGACTAAGGCCCGGATGATTAATATTAGGGACAATAACACTAGAATAGAATTAGGGTACTAGTGAGATAATGATGGTGAGGACAATGAGGAGGAGCTTCAAGAGACTAGCTAGCTTGAGACTCCTTGTATGCAATGAAACCATAAATATATACATAGCTTTTGGGTATGCACAGATTGGAGGTGTCTACGAGAAGAAATTGGGCGTTTTGTAGTAGAAGAGGAAGACAGAGGGAGGACATTAAAGGGATTTGATTGGCCAAGTGGCACGATGCAGTAACTATGCAACAAGCTTGCATAGGTAGAAAGAAGAAAGGGAGCTCTACCCTCAAAACTGTGACACCCTATTGCCTGCCACATTGGTGTTCAATGATCATCTTCTCGATCTTGTCTTTTTGCAAATAGTATCCCTTCCTTTGCTTGATCCTTTCCATCCCTTTTTACAAAGTGGCGGATAGGGCTACACCCTATTATGGATGGAAGGTCAATTGATGAATGTTTGAATGTTTTACCAAAGTTGTATTCTGTCCACCCATATACCAAACTCTATCCACTATTCCGTCACCTTTGCCAAAAAAGAATATTATCCACACATCCACCCAGAACCAACCTTTGCAATCACTAAAAGTTGCATCCTATATGCATGTTTGCCCAAATTGGATGCAACTTCTAGTTTTAAATTAAAAATTCTCCTACAAGGGTGCCTAGGCGTGGGCCATTGTGCCTTCCAAGCAATGGATCTTTCTATTTGCCTATTTGATATGAACTACAAGATGAACCGACTAATAATTCAAACTAAACCTAATTTTGGCCAAGTACCTGAACTAAACAAGGCTATTGTTATTTTCAAATCAGGAGTTCACAATGACAAACTATCAATCCTAAGCTAAAGATCAATTCATTCCATTTCTAAAAATGTAAAATTCATTCCAATTCAAGTTTCCTAGAAAAAGCTATGACGAGATGATATTTGGTCTTTGGAAGGCAATTCAAACTTCATTCTAGGTTTTCTATGCACTCCTAAAATTAAATTGACCTTGGATTTTGTCTATGAATTTAGACTGAAATCTATTATCTAAACTATATTTTGACCTGAAACGGCTTAAAACTTTTCAAATTCATTCAACTTCCATTCTAACTCTACTTATAAATTAATTTTAAACTCTTCCAATCATCCTCTATAAGACTTTAAATTTTACTTGTTACTTGATTCTTTCAAAAGATTCTTATTTGACATCCATCCCTTCCTAAAGACACTAGATTATTTTAATTGATTTACTATTTTTAAATGTTTAAAGTTTGATTTTTTTTACAGAGCTTGAGCTCACCTATCCAAAATGATAAGATTCTTGAAGAGTGAACTTTTTAATGAACTTTTTGAATGGATGAAGTTTGACCACTAATTGGCACTTCAAACATTGTGTGCTAAGTACTTTTAACCCCTAAAGTCACATTGTCCCCTTGAGGGACAAATTGGATTTTGGGTAGGTTCTCGTGACCTTGATTTTTTATGAGACTTTTTAAAAACTTTTTCACAAGACAGAAAAAATGATTAGCTTTGTGGGATTATAATTTTTATTTCAATTGGTGCCCAGGATCAAAAGTTATACCACAAAAACCCCATAACTGAATTTAGCAGGCAGCAAAAAAAAATTTGCAAAAATTAAAAATTAAATATTAAATTATTTTTTCTAAAATCATATGTTTTTGTCTACATGTGAAACTTTGATTCATTCTATTTGGACTAGTAATGAGAAAGTTATGGACAATCTTGATTTTCAGGCAATCTAAGGATTGAAAAAAACACATATAGGATTCATTTATGAATGCAATTTTCACAATTTTTCAAAAAAACGTAATAGACAAGGTGAAGTTTACTTTCTAGAACAATCTCACTATTGGGATTATTGTGTTTCAATACCATCTTAGAGCTATTAACCATTTAGTTTTTCTTTCAATCTCGGACCTACTTCTACTTAACGATTTTTAAAGATTGAAAATCAAATGTTTTAAAAAAAAAAAATACTAGACTTTTAACTCAATTCTTCAACATAAAAAAGTTTAAATCCAAAGTTTGTAGTGAAAAACATTTCAACAAATGGTAGTCAAAGTCATCTAAAATTGCAAGCCAGTGTTAAAAAAAAGCTTTCTTTTTCCACTTTGAATGCTAATATCTTCCAATGTATACGGTCAAATTTCATGAAATTTTTACCACATGATCCAAGACAAGTGAAGTACAAGTCCCTATGGTTATATTTTAAGAAAAATTATTTTTTTGTTTTTTTGGGTGAATGCAACAAAAATGGCAGTTTTCAATGGTTTTAGACAGAAAAATGGCCTTGGGACTTTAGGGGTGAAAGTACAATTTGAAATTGACCTCTAATTCCACTTCTAGACTTTGAAACCTTACTGTCATTTAAGTTTATTCTTTTCTTTTTTGTATGAATATTAATAAACTTCATTCAATTTTGATCCTAAACTTCATCCAATCCTATCTTACTTGTTTTAAGACTATTTCCTAAGTATCTTATTATTTTGGAAAGCTTTGGACTTCTTCTATAGTTTTTTAAGACTAAACCTGAAAGATAATCTAGTTCTAATGGTTTGCATCTAACTTGTACTTTGGTTATGGTTTTAAATCCCTAATCAAAAGGTTTAAGAAAAATATAGAAGAATTAAACATTCACCTCAAATTGAACCTAATCTATGAGGTGGTCAAAGACACCTTCAAAGTCCCCATTTTCCATCTTGTCCTTTCCTGATTTGTGCTTACCACTTATTTTTTAGTATTTTGTTTATATTTTTGTAAATCAATTCCAATTTCATTTCCTATTTCTTCCAAGTTTCCGTACTCCTATTTTCTTTTTGTCCTCCTTTCTTTTCTTTCCTACTCTTTCTATTCCTTCTATTTCTATTCAATTCAATTATTATAGTCTACTAGTTGACTTTTAGAAGAACAAATATTCAAATTCTAAACAAAATTTGAAAAATGTTATATGTCCCCTATCCAAGTCAATAATTTTATAATCCAACTTTTAATGGATACATGAAATTCTTGAGATTTTCTTCCTAATCTTATGCTTTTATACTTCTTCAATTTTTGAACTAATGGCCACTATTCTCTTCCAATTTCATTACTTCTCCTATCTCGCTATTTTCTTCCTAAAATGTTTGTTAATGTTTTTTTGAACTAATTGAATCTCTCATTCTACTTGTAGACTTAGTTTTAGATGTTCTAAACTTTGAGACCTAAAGAGGAAGTGAAATCCCACCTAGTTAGTCTTGAATAATTAAAGGAATTTTTTAAGTGAGAATCCAACCTTGAACTTGCCTCGTAAGTGGAGCCTCAAGAGCCTCTAGTCTACCTTGTTGATTGGAGCCTTTGGGTCATTGATATGCTTTGCAATCAAAGCTCCCTCAAGTTGTTGGTTTGGCCTGTTAATTGGAATCTTTGGGACTGTCGGTCTGTCTTGTTATTTTGAGCCTTCAATGCAATCTAGTCTACCTTGTTAATTGGAGCCTCACAGCTAGTTCAGTCTTCTTGTAATTATGGCCTCATGGATTATTCAGTCTACTTGTAATCAGAACCCATGGCTTGATATAGTGTCTAGTTCCTTAGAGATTGGTTATTCAGCTACATTGTTTTTTCTTTAATTCTATTGTGGGGGTAATTGAAACACTAAATCATAGACACAAGGGTGTCTATCTTGGAAATAATCTTAACTTTTGTGAGAAGCTAACTTTGAAAATTACCTTGGATATTTGGAAACTAAACCAAAACAAGAGTGTTAGATATATAGAAATTGAGCTTCTCAGCCTAGAAACCAACTATTAATTGGGAATCAATTTTGTAACTTAAACCTAGAAACTAAACTTTAAACTTTTGGATTAAAGACTAATTGAATTGATTCTCTAGGATCCAAAATTTAAAGCTTTGTTGTCATTTAATGGCTTTTTTACATAAATAAATAAATACATGGGTAAGCCAAAGCTTTGCCTTAATTTGGTTTACTACAAAAAAAACAAGTACTTAGATTCTAGGAAAGCCAAAGCTTTGCGGTATTACAAAAAGCAAGGGGGAAAGGAAAACAAGGGGGAAAGGAGAACAAGGTTTGGACAAGGAAAAATTAGTTAACCCCTATATGTAAAAACTGCGTTTTTGGCAACATAGTGATTTTGGGCAGCTTACAACAAATGGAGTTATAGTTTTTTTTCTTCAAAAATTTCTCACATTATGTCCCTAAGGAGTAGCTTTAAGGACCAAAAATTTTCATAAATTTTGACTACATGGTTAAAAAGTTATTGTATGAAATGTGATTTTCATTGCTTGGCAGGCAGCCCAGGCAGCTCCGAAAACTTCTTTACCTACCCGCAAACTAATGCTAGATGATTATTCATTACATTCACATCGACCAAGACATTATTAACAAACAAAATCATGTTAGTAAGTGCCCTCTTTTTCATATTCTTGAATTGTACCTTAGTCACATTCACTTCCAACATTCACAAGAAACACTTCTAGCTCTAAATTGATTTTAGTGTTCTCTTAAATATCCCTTCTCACATCTTTAGTGACTACATATAGTAATTGAAAAGTTCTTGCTTTCTTGCATTTCTAATTGACAAGTTGTCATGTCGCAACAATTCTATTGTATTGTTGTTTGCTTTGTTACCATGAAGATATAATCACATCATAATTATCATTGCATACTTTAGACAATGATGGTTTAGGTATTCATATAGTTTTTTTTATAAATCTCTACTTGCATTCATTTCATCTTTCTATTACTATTAAAATAGAATGATTTAAAGTAATTGACCCATCACCCCCATGATCTAAGCTTGTTAACCACTAAAGGACCATTGTCCCTTCGAGGGACAAATGGGATTTTGGGCAGGTACCTACGGTCTCAATTTTTGTCCTGATTTTTCGAAACTTTTTTTCAAGATAGAAAAACTGATYAKCTTTGTGGGAATATAATTTTTTTTTTCAATTGGTGCCCGGGAACAAAAGTTATGCCTAAACAAGCTCAAAACAGGGGAGAGGGGGCAACCAAAAAAAAGTTTAAAAAGTTTAATTTTAATTTTAATTTTTTTTCTCATATATTATATTTTTGCCTACATAGAAATATTTGATTCATTCCATTTGGATTTGTTATGAGAAAGTTACGGACAATCTTGTTTTTCGGGCAATCTAAGCTTCTTTTTGAAAAAATAAGTTGTAGGATTTGTTTTCGAATGCAATTTTTACAATTTTTCAAAAAAGAAGAAGTTAAACATGGTTTATTTTTCTTTTTAGAACAATCTCACCATTGTAATTAGTGCATTTTACTTCCATCTTGAAGATATTAATAATTTAGATTTTTCTTCTATCTTGTACCTACTTCTATTTAACAATTTTTTGAAAGACTAAAATTTTTTCTTTTTTAATTTTTAAAATTTTTTCCTAGACTCTCAACTCAATTCTCCACCGTAAAGATTTAAAGCTCAAAACTTTGTAGTGCAAAAAAGTAAAGTTAAGAAGGTTGAAAGTCAAATAATCTAGTCCCGTAGTGTGCTAAAACACTTGTTTTTTTCACTTTAAACGCAGGTATCTTGCAATCTGTGAGGTCAAAATTTCTGAAATTTTTACCACATATTATCATACTAATTAGGTGTAAGATCCTATGGTTAGATGTGCAAAAGAAAATTCAAATTTTTTTACTCTTTGCTATAAAAATGGCAGTTTTGAGTGTTTTTTTGCCAAAAAAAGGCCTTGATTCTTTAGGGGTTAATAATTTTAAGAATAATAGTCTATCTATAGAATGTTAAAACTATCAACTCTTGAAATAAGTCATAAGAAAAGTGATTTATGGGATGTCATTAGAATGAGCATGCGGCATTTCTTTAACAAAAAGACCTTGCAGTAAAAAGAGAAGGCCTCCAAGACATTGAATTTGACACTTCCTTTAACTTTAGTAAATTGATTTGGAAACACTCAAGAATCTTAATTTTCTTTCACAAATGCCACTTATATTCTTTTGCATTGTATAGAAACCAGAAACTTCAAATTTGCTCGAGAGACGAAGAAAATTATCAAATGAAGAACCATAAAATATATTAGAAAGATCTTTTGCTCTATTTTCAAAATATTTTGCATTTGTACATTGAAAGCTTTTGAGAAAAAAAAGAAAGAATTTGACTTTAAATTGCCTATTGGACATCTAGTATATCACCACTTATCTCAATTACGTGCATTCCATGAGGCATGATGGTACTAAGTACGTCAATGTTATCTACACAAAGAAAAAATTGATGATTCTACACAATTCCATAGTGATTCGATGTTGTGCAATGCCACTCCATGATTGTGGCTAGCAACAAAACTATGCTCTATTTGACACAAAAACAACATTCTTAAACAAATTAACACAAGGGTCTCTAAAGAATATGATGAGCTTGAAAACTGTGAAAATATAAATCCTTCAAAATAGACGGCAACATATATCCTATATATATGAACAACTACAAGTAACAAATTCGTCTCACGGGATAATAATCTTCCAAAGCCTATGAGTAAGTTGCCAAACAAGGTCAATTGCTCCTTTTGAATCACTTTTTCAAGGCCCTGCAAATTTAATATATTCGGCTCAAACTCACATCTATGAACTTGTTACTAATTAAATTTTGAATTGTAAGGTAGGCAAACCCAATACCAACCGTTGACCCAATACCATCCAAATATAGGACCTTTGTTGATCTTAGAATGAGAATCTATGACAGAAGTACATGCCTTAACTTCACAATAAGTGAAGATAAGGCATGTACTACTGTCATAGATTCTCACTCTAAGATCAATGAAAGCCCTACATTTGGATGGTATTGGGTCAATGGTTGGTATTGGGTTTGCCTACCTTATTCGCAATGCAACAATGCAATTATCAGGTCCATGAGACATATCTATCATATTGCCTCCTACCTCATGAACTTCAACATAGTATGGAAGGTATAACAAGCTCATGGCTAATTATTTTAGGTCAACATGTGCACTACAAAAAACAAAAAGAAAGGGTAGGACAAACTTGTAAAGATACGCAGCAATGCCCAAGAGAATTACCAGCAATGTGATATCAATGCAAAAATTGCGACTTGACCTCATCTGCMGAGCAACACTCAAGGATTACATTCACCAAAATCAACACACATTTGCACATGTTGTCAAGCATTTGGCAAAAAGAGCTATTGTATAGGGCAATGCCCAAGGGGAGGGCATTTTGCAATATAAAGGGCCAACGAGGAGGGAGGAGCCCGATGAAGAGGCGCTTCATATTGCAAAATGCCCAACGACAAGGGACATTGCCCGACGTAAATTAAGAGCAAGGAAATCAAATTTGGATGAAACACTCGGGATGAAATAAAAAAATTGGATGAAGAATCCGTAATGCTCAATTACGCAGGTTTGCCCGCGTAATTGGGCATTACGGCTGATTGCGCAACAGAACCCTCCCAGGAAGTGAACAGGCGATTTCCTGGGAGTGCTTTATGTAGGTTAGAAGTCACTAACGGCTCTCTTTCATGTTGAAAAGATGTGTTAGTTTCTGGTTATCCTAGGTGGAGAATATTACATAGCATAACCAAGCTACTTTTTGCAGAGCCTCCTATCAATTCATGACTATAAATGCTCACAATCACATGCATTCCAATCTTTTATGTCCTATAATCATCTTAAGCCTTTGACTCGAGTAATAATTTAGTCCATAACCAATCCCCTCTTTCTAGTTTTTATTCTAACAGAGTCATCAAGATCTGGGATCAAATCACCAAAGATTCTAGTTTYTATGTTAAAATTATTYKAAGTCACTCAAATCTAAAGCTTGGTTGAGGAAAAACTACACAAAAGGATGTCATTGAATGAACCGGTGGAACAAAATGTGAAAAACAGGAAACATGTTACATAGGTGGTACTTCTAAACTCGCAAATACAAAAATTAAAGAGTTTGGGTCAAGTTCTTGTAAAAATACCGCGGTTACGCTCTCTTTGAGTCTATTATTTGTGGTCTTCATGTCTGTGCCTGCTTTATCTASTTTGGTATCTGCTTCTTCCACCAACTGATCTTGCTTGTTCAATTCCTGTAATTTTTAATCATCTAATTCTTAGTCTATGTCTATCYTTGACATTGTAACACTTTTGAGGAACTTGTGAGAAAGAAGCTGATTCAACACCCTTGCAAAAAAATTAGATTTTAGTGCATGGCATCTTAAGTTCAATATTGAAAGTTATGCCAATATTCACATTTTTATATTCAATTCAGCCTTGCATTAAACAATGTTTGTCAAGATATTTGTACTCTGGAATGGTTAAAAATACTTGGAATTGTTCGTGGACAGTAGGAGGATGTAGGTTCTCTAGTGCTCTAGAATGTTATGTTGAGGTGATGCACTTATAATGCCAATGAATGGTGTCAAAGGTGATGTGTCCAAGATGGGCTATCATTATCTATTCTAATGAGTCTATATTTGATGCAAAGACATACACAACAAGATCTTSYAATCCTCCGGTTTGATTTTATAATACAAATACCAAAAACAAAAGGTACTACCTTGACTAGTAAATTATTCTTGATAAACACATCCTTAAATTCAATCTAAATTCTCAACAACAATATCTCTAGAAAGCATGACGTTTTACCTCACCGATGTCTTGAGCCAAATTCTTCAGAGTATCCAAGCTCTGCTCTATTACCAACAATCCTTCCTCCTGTGACAAACAAAAACAATGACAAAAATTCACATGAATTTGTGGCTAGAAGAGAAAATTCTCAACAATATCATTAAAGGAGTTTTGGAGGGTTAGGCTTAATAAGTACTGTGTACCATTTGTCCCAAATAATGCCAAAATGAGCCAAATACACCAAATATAGCAAGTTCTTAAAACTCCATAAGAATTTAAATATTTCACCAAAATGGTTATCAAAAGTGAAAGACCTTAGAAATTTTTCTAATTTTGAAAAAGCATACCAACATCACAAGACAAAATCACAACCACAACCAAAATCTTGCAGCTATTCATCCTCGATCGTCCGCTAATCAAAATTGAAGACCTCAAGTGAACCCTTTGAAGCACAAAGAATTGCAGAAGAGTGTATATGAGGATTCTAATTTGTTCAAAATAATGACATTTTCATTCCAACACGTATAATGGTCTTCACTAAATCTAATGATAAAAAGATTGTCCCCACTTACATAATACTTACAACAACATGATCAACTAGAAAAGGTCATTTCAAAATCATGAATCCTKTGTCTTCAAAGTGTGGAAGAATTTTTGCTCCTCGTAAACCACTCCCAGGAAATTGCCTGTTCATTTCCTAGGAGGATCCTGCTGCGCAATCAGCAGTAATGCCCGATTACGCGGGCAAACTTGCGTAATCAAGCATTACGGATTCTTCATCCAATTTTGTTTCTTCATCCTGTGTGTTTCATCCAACTTCGTCTTCCGTGCTTGTGATTTACTTCGAGCAATGTCCCTTGTCGTCGGGCATTTTGCGATATAAAGCGCCTCCTCGTTAGGCTCCGCCCTCCTTGTTGGCCCTTTATATCGCAAAATGCCCTCCTCCTTGGGCATTGCTGTATACCTAAAGAGGAATGATAGTCTCCTATTGCAATTAAAATAGTGACAAATAGTCAATCAATAAGAAAAGTTACCTGCTTTTTTTTGCGAAGCTCATACTCTGTACTAAAAGCCTTTGACTCYGCAGAATGCTCTCCAGAGGCGCCCGCCCGCATGAAGTCCTCTATTTCAAAAAACATCAAACCTGGTTGTAAGATAAGCTTTGATAACCAAACTAAGCAATCCCGCAATCATCATCTCTCATTGATGATGTTGCCTACTAGCTCCCTTTGTCCTAAACTAAGGGTCTACAATGTCATTTAAAAAAAATATTTGACACCAATTTCATTAGTCACATTACGAAAAACGTACTTTAGGTGGACCCAAATTCGATATCACTAGAATCAATGATGTTTTGATGCATGTGTGCATCAAAACATGTATAAAATTGGACAAAAAAGTCCTCATATGACCCAATGCAAGGTCTCCATTCACCATACAATAAGGAGACGTTCCATTGACCATAGAGGTGACTTTGAACCTTCCTTGACAACAATCTAGAAACTTGCACCATGTTCAATTTTGTGCATTTGTTTTGTGTTAAGCTAAAAAAAACAATTGCAACAAAACAAATGTCAATACATCAATTATTTTCACAATAAGCACAGATCAAAGCTCACATGTACACAATGGATCCTCTACCTTACTCAAAATACTCGAAAATTATGAGATTCAATGTGGACATGCATTTCCAGACGCAAGGAGTAAAGTTCATGACAATGGTCACTTGTCTTGATTTTACAATCCAAAGGCTAAGGGTAAAGGATTAGGGTTAGGGTTAGGGTTACCCACCAGGACTATTGTAATTGTCGATTTTAATCTCCAGTTGGGAGCCCTTGGTAGCATTGTTCCTCTTCCGGCTTACATTGACACCATCCGGGACTTCTTCGATTCGGGCAGCTAAGGCTACTGCTAGGTTAGGTCGATTCACAATGTCCTCCGCTTTCACCCCTTTCACCTGCCAATTGTAGTTTAGCCAAAGATTCATAGTTTTAAATTGAGCATTTCAATGGATCATATTGTGAAACATGTAAAGTAGAGTCTCCATACATCATGCTACACATTAGAGGCTCCATTGACAGTAAAAGTGAGCTCTGATTTGTGCTAATTGTGAAAATACTTCATCTATTGACAAGTGTTTTCTTGCAATTGTTTTGTAGCTTCACACAGAATAAATGTGCAAAACTTTAGATGCTGCAAGTTTCTAGATTGTTGTAGGGAAAGRTTCAAAGTTCACTTGCATGGTGGATGGAGACTTAACAATAATTCAGACGAAGTTTAATTCTAAGGCAGTGAAGAGCAAATTTCATATGATCGTCCAAAATCAATATAATTGGGCAAAAGAAACTACCAACTCAAGAACTGTGAAAAACAACGTTAAACCTAATTTGGGCTTTTTGATTCTAGAGCAGCCRGGGATTGCAGTGCTGGATCATGAAGCATCAGTTGGGATTAGTAGAAATGGAGCAGTAATGGAGCGATCTGTATAAAAAACAGTAGGAAGGACAGTCCTGGAAATTAGGGTTTCAATTTGGAGGCTTGCCTTCTTGGGAGCAAGCTTGTGGAGCTTGGGAAGCTCCAAGCGCAGGGCGGCTTTTGCGCGGCGGACCTCCGCATTGAGAGTGGCTATGACAGCCCGGTTCTTCTCGCTTTGTGCATCCGCCACTTTCTACCCAAACAACACGTTGGAAAATTATGGTACTGAATTTGCTAATGAACTTTTGAAATCTCAGATTGCAGAAACGGCAAGGAGTATTTGTAGAACGCAATTGCTACAAATTGAAAGCAACTTTCAACGAATTTTCAACGAACGCAACCTTCAAAATGTCTTTTAAGTCGTCCTCGAGAGTTGTATACAACCGAAGAAAGTGGTCGTGGCTGGCAATTGCGGGTCCGTCCTTGGGTTTGTCGGCATCATACTTCTCATACTTCTTAATTATTCCATTCACCCGAGTCAGCAAATCGATCGTACTCATACTTTTAGAACAATAGTAGTTTCTTCTTCCTGCAGTTTAAGTTTTCCTTGAAGAAAACATTCTCGTCCATTAGCACAACCCTGTTTCCACATTGCATATTTCTCAATCGCACTTGAAAATCGCCTCAGTATCAAATCTACTCGCAAACTGTTACGCCATTGTTCACAAACTCTACCATCCGCAACTTCGAATATTCTCCTCAAGAAGTACATAACATGGTCACATCGACGTTGCTGGGCATTTTCTTCAGACCATCTCGCAACAGATTTCAGATTCGGACGAAGCAGGTTTTTTTCAGGGAGTTCAGGGGGCATGTTTAGGGTTTAGGAAGGTAAGGCTACTGTAAAGCATTGGGCAAATGGAACGCAGTAGCAAACAGAAGCGACAGGGGTTGTGCTCTGAAAGTGTCAAAGGTGGCTTGTCACTCATAAACTAAGGAAACAAAATCAGAATTAACCAGTTTGAGGTTCAACTTTGAAGCTATGGCAAAAATCCATGATGAAATCTTTGGAAAAAACGTTGAATTCTGTATATGGTCTACACACTATGATTTCGTAAGAGACAATGCGCAGAAATACAAGTTAAATAGAGGTGAGCAAACATGCATAACATGACAGTGACATAGAGGTGAGCAAACATGCATAACATGACAGTATAACAGCGATGATTGGCAAATGCAAGCAGACAACTAGGTCCGGCAAATTGATGATAAATGGTGCTAATATACAGGATAACTACATCAAACCCTACTACTTGTCAATGGCATATTGGCAGAATTGGCTTGAACAAAACTGGGGAAAAACAGTTTTGGGCAAATTGCAGCTCTACGCTGATGGGACCACTACGTGCGATGGGCAATGTCTACTCCCTCTCACGGTGTGGAATTTGGGCTCTAGAGGTACCGTGAGCTTCTTGGTAGACCTGCAGTGAAAGGGAGACCAAGGTTAATTACAACCCCAACAGAGTGACAGACGCAGCTTTAAAGGTGAAGAAGACTGCAACCCTGAGGGACTTGAGCCCTTACCAAAAGAACCTCTGTTACCAACAGCAACTCAAATTTTCTTTAATTTGGTTGCTCTTCAAGTAGCAAGTAGTGTGAKCAGAACATAACTGAATATTTGAACTTTAAATGAAATAGAATTGTCTCGTGTTATTTACATGGATCTAAAATCTCCGACTTCGAAATGGCATAAGAATTTTTACAATTTGTGCTGAATTTCGTATTAACCCCTAAGCGCTCCGAAATTCATAATCCGGTCCATGCTTTGTCCAAATACCTTCTCATTCTTCCTGAGCAATACTGAATCTCTAAATGATAATCTCTCATTATGACCCATCTGATGTTGTTGAGGTAACTAATGCTTTTGTATCAAGACAAGACATTACCAAAAATTATACAGAAATTCGAGGAAGGATAGAGGCATTCAAGGGTTAAGAGAGATTGACTCTCGTACACAAAGTGATCTTTCCACAGCTCTACAGTGAGTTAGACAACTTAGTACCATGCTTAGATTGGCGCAAAAAGTAACAAATGCACCAATTCTCCACCAAATGCAACAATTCTCCTGTTTCACTAAGAAAAGACATGAAAGTGCACTCACCTGTGTGGCTTAAACGGATGGTCGAAGTGGGGTGCCTTGTGACCTACAGGAATCGCAGGTTTCGTGCCGTCCTTGTCATCCTGAATACCAACAGCTTCTGTCAGTGAMACGAATACTTACARCAACWCTCAGWGTGCTTTCGTGTGWWRATGGTGGAAACTATAATACCTACCGGAGTTAAATCACAGTTAGTARGTTCCTACCTTAGGTTCTGCCCGTTGAGCAGAAAACACATGACCAGATTTCAAGAATTTCCCTGGGATCTGTACCGAGAACCACGAGTATAGAAAATGAGAATAAAGTCCATGGAGAAAGAGAGACAGAGAGTACCGGTACTGTTCAGATTTGAGCAACTCGAACACAGAGGTAATACAGAAGTCAGGGATATGGTACTGTACACTGCTCGAATGATGGGTGAATTTACCTTGGGATCCACGGCTGCCAAGCCTTGAAACGCAGAGTGAAATCCTTCCTTGGCAGCTTTATATTCCTCMACTTTTTTGATGAATTCCTTCTCTTTCACGGCACCCCTCTCCTGCACACAGTGACAATCAAGAATTAAAACCACTACGCAAGAATTCAGGCGAAAGTACCATCAAAGACTGTGAAGATGTTCGATCACTGGTTACAAGAGATTGCAAACACTAACCTGAGTGCGCAACCGGAAAGGTCGTGGGTTAGTCACCCCGGGTTTACTCCGGGCAATTGAAAGTCTCCGGGCAACTGAAAGTCGTCTCAACTTCATCTTTGCTGCCTTCGAAGCTGCGGAGTCTTTCGCTTGCGCGGTCTGCACAAAGTAGATGTAAGGGTACAGTGAGAAATATGGGCTCCTGGCTTCCAATTCAATCAATCGTACTTCGAAAGTATAATTAATCGCGACCGAATCTTAAATCAGTAGAATCATTGAAAAGTATTGCATGTGTTCGTCAATGAAAAAAGAAATCTGGACAGTGAACAGTTCCATGTAGCCTACTCAAAACTGCTAAAACGAGATCCGCATTCGGTTCCTTGTCAATCATGGTTTAACAAACAAGCGTCATAGACGTTCCGCGACTATTCAACCAAGAGATGCTGAGGTTACGCATACCTTCTTAGGAATTGACTTGTTGTTCCCGTCTACAGCACAATTAGCCTTCTTGCTGGCTGCCGTAGGCAGCAACTCATTACTCTTCCTGCACACAGACCAAAATGAAAGAGAAWTTAGCTTAATTAAAGCCYAATACTGAAAYCATTTGAARGCTTGGGAATGTACAAGGACGAAGAAGCTCACCTCTTTACCCCTGCAGTTTTGGTTGGTGGCACGTTCAACTTGCTCAAGTCAATATTTTCCAAACAATCACTCGCCACCTGCAGGAACAATGCYGCTGCAGATGACTTGGAATCCCTACTGGATTCAACAGTTGCGGCGACCGAACTCTCCGAGCTGCTGCTGGCAGTTTTCTCTTCAAGGTTCACAGAGTTTCGTGACCAGTCTCTGATATCATCAGCAGACAGAGACTTCTTTTTATCTCCCTCCGAAGAAACCTCCGAAGTGACCTCCTTCGTGTTAGAAATTGTGGTCACAGTGACTTGCTTGGTCACAGTGATCTGCTCCAGAGWAATCTTGTTAAAGGCATCTACAAGGGCCACCTGTCTATGGCCCTTCGCCTTATGATCGCAGTCGYTTCCATTTCCATTTTCAAGAGGCTCTTCGCCAGCATCCGAGAGTTCATCAGAATTCTCGGATGACACATCTACTCCRGCATCATGGGYAGGGGTTGCGGCCTTCCTGATGGATCCCGGCGTCCCTTTCTTCGCCATMAGATACTTCTTGGTAGCCACTGGAGACGCAAAGTTGGGGTCATTGGCAGCACATCGAGGATGCTTGCAGTGATGCCCACTGAATGGCGACCCGGCGATCTCATGGCATTTCTTCACTTCCGGGTGGTTTAAAACGGTCTCTTTCACAGAGGAGGYATGGTCCTGTTTCAAGGACTTCAAAGTTCCACCGTTGCTTACCACTGCTGTCTTCAACTGCTCCTTCTTAAGAGGAGTTCCTTTCCCATGATCACTCTCCTTCTCGGAGTTGCTACTCTCGCTTGAATCCGAATGTGGAAGAATGGTTGCTTTCGTCGCCTCCACGTACTTCAGGCTGCGCTGACGAGTGAGTGCTGGCTTCTCTACTTCATGTGTGAGCTTCTGGCTTCGTTGACGAGTGAGAGCCGGCTTGACAGCCTTCACATCAGGACTCCTATGGGGAGAGTTGGGGTCGTCGTTTTCGGATGCCTGCAACTTCTTGGCAAGCGACGTGGGTTTGAGGGATTTTTCCAGCATCGGGAGTTGCTGGTGCTGCTGGGCAGGGCTGTTGTTTCCATTTTTCAAGCTTTTGCTTGTCAAAGGGCTTGAAAGTGGATTAGTTTTCTTGGCGCTACCGATTCTGMAAATGCAACCAGCTCGGTCAACTTCTGAGGATTTTTGAGGGTGGTCAACATGAGCTCTCTATCGTAGCGGTGGAAGGAGAGACAAAAAAGATAATCAAAAGAGGTGGGACCTATGTCCATCACCATAGCATAAGGATCAGCATACGTAGCAATGGATGAACTGTTAAACCTCAAACAATCTGTAAAACCTTCAAACTGGAAATTCTCAAGATGAATCAGTACTGAAATGAAATATAGAAATGAAAGTTCGTCAATAATGAGAACACAGAATTGGATCCAAATGAAAGAGTCAGAGAATAGTATTTGTGGTCAAGTTGTTTATTTCATCAAGGGTGTTACAAGCATCCATCATTCGACTGTATCCTATTACCTTCAGTCAGGTGAGGTAATATTCAGTTGCTGCACCTCTTCCAAAAAATGAAAATCACACAACTCCTTACGGTATGTACATGTACCCCACGTTTAACCTAAATTCGGGTTCTAAAAGGACAGGAAAGCACAAGCTGAGCTCTCACTGCGGAAAATGAACCCATTCACCCTARAAAGCTCTAAAAGCTAYATCATCCACTCAAGATCATCACGAGGAAAATACACAAGACGATAACTTATTAGGGTTCCCTAAGAAGCTCAGAGGACCAGCATGTACAAACAGAACATAATCTACAGAGCACTGTGAGATTGGATTTAGCATGGGGCAGCAAGGAAGAAAGAGATCTAGTTAAAGACCTGACTGTCTTCTCGGCAGCCACTGGTGACTTGGGAGGTACTTGATGCTGGCTAGTGGGGGCCATCTTTGGAGCGTCCTGCGCTGCGACCTGAATCATCATCCACAAAGAACAGGATCAGAATAACGTCAAGGAAGCTATTCAGCACGACATGTAGCAAATAAAGCACAGCAAGATTATAGAAACTGAGCAACCTCATTAATACGAACTTTCTATACGATGACATCCTAGTATGTCCAATTTACTGGACCTATGTCACAATGACGAAACCTTATGAATTTTCGGTAAAGATTAAAGAAATTTGCCTGCACACAAGATATGGAGAAAACTTCACCTTATGAATTTTGGGGGCAACGATCTTCACCTCCTCTGCAGCGAACGCTTTCTTCAGCATCCCTGCATATTCACCATGGTCAGCATCACAGTTATCCGTGCTCTTAAACAACGAACACAACATGTCATCGAACACTTTCACAATCAAAATTCATAACAGCGCATCCCTTCTGTCTGTACCAGAAAGACCAACCCCTAAAGAATCCCAGCAGAATCGCAAACACAAACATCACGAAAACAGTAGCTCAGCTAACGATCCTTGAATCTGCGACACCTACTCTCAAGCTAGTGGCACTCCCAAGTCTCTTCAAATGAACTCCTCCAGAAACACATCCTACATTCTATCCTCCACTGAAGCACAATTTGAAACTAATCCAGAAAATGAAATAAGGACTCCAGCTGGTGAAATTACAGAGTGTTAATGCAACACCTTCATACTGTACTCACCAACCCCAAGTCCAGCCGTAGGAATGCTAATTAAAATCGAAATACCAAAATCATACCAAATTGCGTGCCCATCAGCCAAATAAGTGCAAATGCTGGAAATTGAACATACCAGGTTGCGACAAAAAGTACGCATCAGGATCAATAGGCTCCTCCGGCGCAGTGAAGTCATGAAACTTGGGCGCCAAGAAGCTCTCGTAGAAGTCATCAGGCTCAAATCCACCTTCGGAGTTCGGACCAAACGCCGAATCAATCGACCCCATTYCTTCAGGCTCGCCTCCTTCAAGCTGTCACACACCTTCCACCACCTCCACGACCCCAAAGAAGCCCAGATTTCAAAAGAACACAAACCTCCAAATCAACATACTAAGTAAGCTTCGAATCACATTCCTGCGCATCGGACACCCTCAAATGCTGRGCTCTRWGAGCAAATAGTTCGTTGCATGCGGCAACGRAAGCTCGAAATCTGTGCAGGGTGCRGARATTACTGATCGAARTCCAACTAYGAGGAGTGACATGGGAAGGAGGATGGTCCCGCCTCTGTTAGGAGGAGCTTGAAGAGGAGAAGCCTTAACGGCTACTTCCATGACCGTTGAAGGGGGCATTAGAGGCGGCCCGGGGAATGGTTGGGTCGTTGCCTCGTGGAGGGGGGTCACCCGAGGTTATGGAGGGTCGTTGCGGGGATTACCCGGGGCTATGGAGGGTCTGACGATTTGTCTGACGAACTTCACTACCCGACTTCGGGGCGTGAGATCATTGGTCAGTGGCTTCGGAGTTGTTGTCGCCGAGCTGGTCACTTTAGTGATTGATTTCATTTAATCAGTTTAATTTTTTTTTTGTTCATAACAGTAAGGTAGGCAAACCCAATACCAACCATTGACCTAATACCACCCAAATGTAGGGTTGTCATTGATTCTAAAGTGAAAATCTATGACATTGATACATGCCTTAAGTTTGCTTATTCTGAAGTTAAGGCATGTACTTATGTCATAGATTCTCATTCTAAAATCAACAAGAGTCCTCCATTTGAGTGGTATTAGGTCAATGGTTGGTATTGGGTTCGCCTACCTTAGCAGCACTGACTATTAATTGCCTTCCCTCTACGAAATGGTGTGGAACATTCCGCTCCATTTCATCCATTGGATGATATGATGTGGAATATTCCACACCATATTAGTAGTTAATTATGAGGCCACATATCAAATTTGTGAGAATGTCAGAAAGAAAGGAACTCGGTTGAAACTAATGCACACTAATGGAGGGCCATTAGTAATTTAGTTTGTTTTGCAAGTGGTTCTCTGGTACCAAAAAGTAGTTGAGAAGTGGCTCCATCAACATTTTCTAAACCATGGTATATGTTTAGTGGTATCAGGTCACCGTGCATTCAAATTTGGCCCTCTAGATTTGGATGGATGATGGTGAAGACAGGAAAATGCAGGTTGGCCGAAGACTACTGAATGTTATGTTGTTTCTATTGCAACCTTCTTTAAAATGCAAGAACTACGCAAACACTAAATGGTGCCCATGAAATGAGTCCCGTAGGCTAATGTTTGAAGGTAAACGTAAAAAAAAGCCCCCTATATTGAGACATCACTAGGGTATGTTCTCAATCCCAAATTAGCTAATCAGAAACCTCAAATTAGTTGATTGCCAAAATGAACCTAGAAATTGCAAAAAAAAATTGTGCAAAAACTAAAAAATTCTTGCGTTTCCCCCTACGGTAAATCTAGCCCTCAAGGCCTATTTCATGGGCACGATTTATTGTTCTGTAGGAACTAGATTTGGATCAAAACCTAAATATCAATGACGCAAGGTGTATGCAATTGTAACATGAGAGTGTAGAAGAGTGTAGTGTTTTTTCTTTTCATAGTGTGAACTTTATTGTATGGTATCTAAATAATGCATGAAACTGGACTAATTCAACACAACATCGAAGGCTAGTGTGGATTTCTGATACACCTACAAGTAATACTTTAAAATTATGAACTTTATTGTATGGTATCAAAATAATGCAAGATAAAGTGCATTGAAAGCTTCAGTCTTTCACTTGCTAATAGATCTAGGATTGATGTTTAATAATTATTATTATGATAAATTGTTATTAATGTCAATTGGATGCACTTACTTTATATTCAAAAGCATAACATTCTTAACCCCCTTATTGAGGTTCCTTTACCTTTTTAACATAAGAGAGACCCCAATAATACTATAGTATAGAAATTTACTATTTAACAACTAAAAGGGTGAATGTAAAGTAGAAGACCACTTAATTAAATAACACCATTAAGTTTCATAGGAAATGATATCTTTTTTTCTTATAATAAAAAAGAAGTGGGGAAGGGCAAGGTTTAGGGCTTAACCCTAGAAAGACGCAAGGGGGCCTTGTAAAAATCATCATTCTTTTAACCACGGGAATAATTGGTATTAAAAAAATCTATAGAATTCATTTGAAGTAAAAGTACTATACAAGATCTCCCCTTTCCATACAAAAATCCAAGGATGAATACTTACACTTTTATCTCCCGCAAAAAAAATACTCCTTCATCCATCAGGCACTAAAAGTTTGCAGTGTCCTTTCTGGATTACGGTAATTTAAAAAGATATTTACTCTTCTTGAATTCTGGAGTCTTTTCTAAGGACATCTTTTGAATTGAAAAAATCACTCTTTTAAGGTCACATATATTCATGATCTTTGACCTATAAAATATTTGCAGTTCAATTGATAAGAGCTTTGAAAAAATGTGTTGTATGATATTAGAGAATTTATATAAGAATTTTCAACAATTTGATGGATGGAAAAAATAAGTTTTGTAGGTAAGAGATGTTACAATTCATTCATTGTTCAAAATTTGAACACTAAGTACTTAAAAGAGATACCTTGAAAGGAATTGTATACCTCCAAGAAGATGGAAGATGGAAATAAGACTGCATAACAATGGGTTTTTTAGATTTTTTAGTACTAGTCAAATGCTTTATTTATTCCAAAGACATGATAGTTTTCCCTTAGTGAGAGAACCCTTAATGATATTTTCATACCAAAAAAGCATTAATGAACTCTATATTTTAAAATCCATATATTAAGATAAAACTAAACGAAAACATGGCTTCTACCCTTGCTTAGTTAAGACAACTAGGCTTATTGTATGTTATGTTGAAGATAGCCAACATAATTTGGACAGACTCTAATTTATCTATTCATCAGATGTTTTTTGGACCGTCTAGAAGATTGCGAGTTCCCGAGCTGTGGGAACTCTGGGAACTCTGACACATAGGCAGTCTGACGTGGCATAGAGACTGCAACGTCAGATAATACTAATTAATTATTTTAATTATTTTTAAAAAAATTGAAAAAAAAAAAATTGAAATCAGTTTTCAATTTCTTTATATTTAAGGTAGAAACACCCATTAGCGCACGGGTACCCAATCCTGTACCATAGACTACACCTAATTGCGTCCATTGGTTGTAGTTAATATGTCTTACACATACTTGATTGTGATTGGCTCACACATATGAATGACACATACTCAATTCTGATTTGTTGACTGCTGATTTTGGCAGTGTTCAGATTTAGGTACACCTATAGGACAGTTTCAGTGGTCTAAGGAGCCGGCACTTCAAAAAATCATAGAAATTACATACAATGTCCAAAAAATCTAATTTTTTTTTTTTAATATTGATGATTTTCACTTGCTAATACTACAAAAATATTATTTTTGGAAAAAGTTGCTTTCAGCTATGCTGAATTGCTTAAATGATCGGTTATGGGTGCTTTCACCTTACTAAGATTTAGGGTAAAAAAAAAAAAAAATTTGAAATTCAAATTTCAGACCAGCAGTCCCTGGTTCCCTATGCAGGAAACAGTTTTAGGGAACAACCCCTAAACAGGCTCTTGCAGGGCTAAAAAAACATCTAATGCTATGTCACTATTTTTATTTGAAAACACTTAAACTTTTGTTAGTTACAAAAGCTTCATTAGTACAAAGCAATGAGTAAGTAATCAATTTGAGCCCATTTGATAATATACATATTGGTGTTAAGAAAACTCCAAATAGCTCACTTATTGCATTGTTGTAGAGGTCTTCTTTAAAAAATTCAAAAATATTTTTTAACTTAATTTATAATCAATTAAAGAATCAATGAGTATACATTCAAAGCATAAGCTTGCATACTTGAGATTTTTGTTGGTCATTTTGACAAGAAGGCCATCTTCCTATTCTCATCAACATTGTTTTCATTTCATTGATACAAAAAGATATTTTTCATGCTCGAAAAGGGCGAAAAGACTTATTTTCCTTTTCCAATACATAAATTCTCCAAAGTTGACCTATTAGAGAATAAACCTCAAAAAATTTGAAGTGTGCACTACCCAAAATTGTGATGCTTTTGGCACTCTTCCAACTCTCATTTCAATCCTATAGTCTCAATAAAAGTATCAAAAAATACAAAAATATATAGTAGAACCTCTCCAAAATAATAACCTCTCTAACACAATATTTTCTAAAGTAGTATTGATTGCTTGGTCCTATCCTAGTCCACATACAAATGTCATTACTGCAAAGACTTTATCTAATGTAATATAGTTAGCCCAATCCCAACTATATTACTTTATAGAGGTTTTATTGTAATAACTTTGAAATGATGATATTATTGGTTTAATAACATTGTTGGTTCAATGGTGATGAACAAAATCAACAATTTTTTTCTTGAACTTATTGAGCACCAAATGAAAAATGCAATCAGACTTATATACAAAATTGCATTGTGCACTTACGTCGATGTGAACTCTTGGGGAACATCAGCTGATTGATGACCAATTGAACAATGTAATTGCAATTGTAAATTTGCTGCTTGAACCAATGTCAATAAATAACAAAAAATACTTCATTGATAATTTTGAAATAATCATAGCAAAGCTACTAGTATACATGAAGTCACGAACTAGCAATATGAACTTCGGACCTGTAACCATAGTTTTGTTGATTTTCTAATTTTAGAATGACACCATAACTTTGATTTATACCATGACATTATACACTATAATATATGTCTAAAGTACAAGGTTCTAAAAGCGCTCACGCTCTAAAACCACCAATCTCCCCAAATGTACACTATTTGTACAAGTTGCTTTTTTGTTGTACCAACAATGTACATGCAATGTACATTTGAGAGGTGGGCATTTAGAGCCCTATTCCATTTCAACTTCAAAATTCATAACCAATTCCACAAAGCTTCAAAAAAATACGAAAGAACTTGGTGAGATGCCAATTCCATTTGTATTTCAAGGAAAATTTACTAAAAAATATTTCAAGGAGTTTTAACTCCCCAAACTTAGGTTTCAGCTCTTAGATGGGCGCTTTATGGACCTCCTACCTTAAGGTGAAAATTTCGTATTTTTTGCATATATTATGTATTTGATATGAGTTTTCTTCTTTTTTTTCTTTAAAAAATTCATAACTTCAAATTTTCCAGAGAAAATTTGAAAATTTTATGAGTTATAGTAGACATTGTATCACATCATCTCTGAAAAATAAATATAAAACCATTCTCTTGTATCTAGTTGCAAAATGGTAGCAAACATAGTGATGGACAGTGAAGCTTGAAATTAGTGGTCATGGGCATGTGTTTCTAGGGTTAAAGAACCATGTAATCTTTTTACAACTAAAATTTTTGTTGGCTAGCAAGATGACCTTCATAGCTATTGCAGCAATGATGTATCAAWTACAGACCAGCAAATGCCGGCATATTTTACACCTACAACTCTACCTTACTTGGGACCCAAAATTTCTGATATCGCATACCAATGCGCAGGACTTGATCTCAAACAAAACGAGGCTTCACTACCTAATAAAAGAAAGAATGCATTCTTCATTGCTGTCATGAAACCAGAATACATCGCATCTTTGGCTTGGAGATAATTGCGAATCCCATTTAGTCGGGAAATCGGGACAGTAAGTAGCACGCAGCCATACCGTGTCCAATGTTGATCACTTCAATGGGGAAACCTTTGCTTCGGCTTCTGATTTCCAGACGACATCTTTGAGGCCTTTCGAAAGGTCTCTGTAAAACTGCACTCAAGATGTGTACAAATTAGCAAGAGATGGGAATCACGACTAAAATTATATTTTCAAAATTCATATTGAATAGCTTGAAGTACTAATTGCACCATTAATGTGCTAAGCGTGGGAACTTACAGTGTGGTACTCTAAAGTATCTCCTCCCTTCTTGCGTAACTCAACCATGAAAAGAGAGGGTGCAACCTCAAAAACCTGADGCCAGAAAAGAACACGTTAGTTCACTCATGCTTCCACCCCAGCACAATTTTCCAAGATTGGATCTCCTTTTAACTTCTCAGCGTGAACGCACGACTAACCTCAGTTGCCACTGACAAATGCCCTTTTCTGCCATGCTTGTCTCCCTGCAATTTCATCTTGTAATCCCGTTTCTGTACATTGAAGCCCAATGGCTTAGCAGCTTCCTCGATGCTACTGATAATTTCCTTGGCAGGCTTTGTACTCGTGAATCTTGTCTCCTTCCCTGGCCCAGACTCCTGCATATGTAAATTAGCAGTACCCATCAGATAAGCTCCTGAAATTCACTTGAAAACTTCCTACAATCTGAGCAGCAACCTAGCCAACGGCGCCATCATTTCTTACGATAATTTCTTTCAAAATGAGACATTCAATCCTACCTCCGATTCCTGGAATGCATCAAACTGAAGGAATGAAAAAAAAAAATGGATTGAGGCAACTTGGCTTGMTTACCTGGCCGCGTGTTTCAAATAGGCCAGAGAGGTTGAGACCGCGCGAGAGAGAGATAAGCTCAAACGCATTCATTGCCACTGGCTTAGCATCTCTTTCCTCTGTGACCATGTGTTCCTGCAGYCAAGTGGGCACACAATGAGTTCCCAGAAAAAGGAATTTACCTCAAATAATTCTCAAGGATGCAGATATGCACAGGGCATACAAACTACATACTCTTACGTTGGACTCGCTGAAAACAGCATCTATGTCATCGAGGTTGACATTGACATCCTTGTCAAACTTTGCAGGGGTGTAACCCTTCTTGAACCAGTCGTTTTTGTGGATTTGCGCAGCCGTGATACGCTGCAAAAAGGTAAACGCGTCTTAAATAATATTAGAACACAAATGGCAGGAGTTTGACGAGMTCRGCACGACCAGATAAGAGCAAACCCCTTACAACGATGGCACTTAACAAACGACAAATCAATGTCCAACAACATGACGTTCGCAGCAACGTGACCTGAGACGTACAGTTTTAGGATTGGGATCCAATATCTTCATTATCAGTCTTCTGGCACCCGCCGAGAACCAGGGAGGACAAGTGAACTCTGCCCGGTGTATCTGCAGGCAAAGCCAATTCTCATCGTCAAATTCGGTCCAGCACCAACAAAACAACCCCCATCATGCTTATTGCAATACTAGTTACTTAAATTGGGTAATTAGACAATAAAGGATATAGCAACATTACGAAGTTACAAACCTTCTTGTAGAGGGTCATCAGATTTGGCTCATCAAAGGGTAAATAGCCAGCCATTAGAACATACARGATAACGCCACAGGACCACAAGTCTGCTGTGGCTCCATGATAGCCTTTATCATTGATCACCTCCGGTGCAACATAATTGGGGGTTCCGCATGTGGTGTGTAACAACCCGTCTGCCTGCAGACATGAAATTGTGATTTATCTCTGCTACCAGGATTYCTTGTACTGTTCATCAACGACTGAATAAAACTTCACAATGGGTGTGTACTCATAAATAATACACAGATGATAGGTGAACGAGAGATAAACCATACCCTGCATTGTTGCGGTAGTGCACTCAAGCCGAAATCTGAAATCTTTAAATTGCCGTTGGCATCCACTAGTAGATTCTCTGGCTGTTKAGCATATAAAAACAGTATTTCTCAAAAAACCAAACAGACCATAGTGGCATCAAAAACAATTATACGATTAAAATAAATAGAAAACATGTAAAACATATAAAACATGTAAAAAATATGACCCTCAAAATGTCACCAAAAATTACTTCAGCAAGGTAGATAAGCATGCCTAAAGCGTTCGGGTATCGCACCTTGAGATCTCTGTGATACACATTACGGCTATGACAGTAATCGACTGCATCAATTAGCTGCTGAAAATACTTCCTTGATTCGTCCTCTTTAAGCCGCGTCTGGTGAACCTGGTACAACCGCAAACACGTTTACCGCCATGTAAATTAGATGCGCTAGCTGACAACAGTATAAGGCCAAGAGAAACTAACAAAARCGGGATGACTCAGAGCTAGAYTGGAACRGATAATGTACTTACGATTTTGTCGAAAAGCTCTCCRCCAGTCACATACTCTAGAACGATGTAGATTTTTGTTTTGCTGGCCATGACCTGGCAAAACAGATCCTCCCAATTATAAGACAACCACGCAAAGGAACGCCATGGAATTGGAAGGAACCTATTGCGCGAATGACTAAAAAATTCTGCACAACACATCACCAGGTACGTGCAAAAACATTAACAAAGTGATTCAAGATTTCCTTTTACATATTCACAAATCTGATACAATGCTGACCTCGAGAAGCTKCACAACGTAAGGATGCTTCACAAGCTTCATGGTAGAAATTTCTCTCTTAATCTGCAATTCAGTCAGAAACTTTCAATAAAGAGACAAGAGTTTTCGAGATTGCACAACGCCGTGACAAATTCTAAAAGACAAGGCGGACCAACTAAGAATAGACGAAAGATCAGGCTACATTCTCAGGCTCTCTCAAACAAAACTGAATGCATACTGCTCCTCCAATGGAGCAGTCCCAGCACAGGGGCGTACCCTAATAGTGAAACWCAGTAGAGAAACAGGCCTCTGGTATGTAACCTGACGTAAGATAGAATTCGCGGTAAATCAAACAAACCTGCTCGACCATCTTATGCTTGAGGATCTTGTCCTTGTCCAGTACTTTGATGGCAACACATTCGCCGGTCTCCACATTTTTGGCGATCTTGACTTTCGCGAAAGTGCCCTCTCCGAGAGTTTTCCCCAGCTCATATTTTCCGACGCGCATACGGAGATTACTYGAATTCATGGTGACTGATTTCGAAAAACTTAYGAATCACTTTWATCTTCAATTAAGACCACGCAGACTTCAAAWACCTCTTTCTCGCGAAAATACGACCAATCATATCTGCAAGATTCACACTAAACGAATGATTTAMAATCACCGTGGACGGCAAGCTATAGTAAGACGAAGGTCCTTTAGCACCAAAGCTCTTAATCTTYTCTGCTACATCAACGAGACAATTCTCAAGATTAAAAATCGTCTAACGACGCATCAAAACTCTGGAACCAGAAGTGCTTGAAGATCCTCTCAATTTAACACCAGAAAAAAATTAAACAAAGGCTCGTCCCTCTTTGCCCGGGATGAGACTATGCAAGATGAGCTTCTCACATTGAATATGCAACAGCGACACAAGCCGCACAGCAGAACATACGTAAACTAAACCAAGCCCTGAGGACACCGACCAGACTTAAGAAGCACTTTTATCACAAATATCAGCATATCAATCCAAAAACAAAAACAAAACTCTACATAACTCAAACACCGGCARCCGACTAATCAAGAGAGCGTATTCCACACACGACAACAGGAATCCTTAACGTCCTAAACTCTGGAACATAAGGTCAAGCCAWAGAAAACCGTCGCTAGSAAAGCGAAGCAATCCCAAACATTGRAATTTCTCGTGGATTCCAGGCTTCGGCACGAGAGCGAAAACATACCAAACGCTAGAAAATCTTGCCAAACAACCTCTACACAACTCAAACCCCGGCAACCGACTAATTAAAAASACTCCACGGTACTACAGAAAGAAAACCTCCTCATCCTAACTCGATTCCCGTCCCTCAGTATCAACGCCATCCCCAGGCAAGCGAWTCCACCTGAAACCTCAGCTATTGAAATTCACTTCTAATCACGGATTCAAGCCTTCGGTAGTGAGGAGAGAGCGAATCACCTGATCCAAGAAAMAGTCTCGTTCCAACTCAAAAAAAAMCTCTCAMTAACCAAAGAAATCTTCGTTTCCCCGAGCAGCTGCTGCAAGCACCACTACARCATCCTCCACACTCAGGAACTAATMTAATCCTCGTCACCTCACAGAGCGAGTCCGCCGGCAAACAGAAAAGAAAAAACAAATTCTCAGAGTAGTGTAGTTAAAAATTCTCACGTAATCCTGTCCTTTAGTACTAATAAGAAGCCCTCCAATCCGGCAAACGACARACGTTGTCAGTCAGTTCCGTCCGTCTTCCCTCCTATTATCCGCCTTCAATTCTTGCTCATCAGTTGTGTTCGCTCCAACAGTAACAAAAAGAGAAATCAACCCGAATAAAGAAAAACAATCCAGATGATGCGATGCGGAGGTGTAACGTCCGGAGTTTAGGCGCATAATTGCCGCGGGGGTTGAGGAAGCGATTGGCGATCGGCTTCAGGCAATCCGGCTTCCTATGTACTCAGCTAGGGAGGGAAGTGACCCCGGCCTTTGAGGGAAGTGCCGGGCAGATGGAGGGGACAAAGACAGGGCCCGGGGTTTCTGAGGGTCGCCCTCACCCTCACCCGCTCGCTCCTTATTAGGCGGGCCAGTGAGTTCGCCACGCTTCTGGTCCACAAAGGACGACTGGAGGGGGAGAGCTACGTGCACGTGGGATGGCAAAAATAAAAGGCGGAGTACGGTTTTTTATTATTATTATGAAGTCCAAAATCTGTACTCTAAAAATAGAAAGTTGGTTATGATGAAGGTGGAATGTCAGACACTTTWTAGAAACATTTATAGAAACAATTGAAACGTGGTTTTGTTCACGAATGAAAGGCATGGTTTCTTCATGTTATTCGTACATATTGTTAGTACCTTCATTGAAACTTGACATGGGACCATTGGTTCTTTAATCATGTAACATCATTGTACACACTAAGTGCCCAATAGATGACAAAGAATCCTTCTAGAGAAAACACAAGTGCAAATGATCATCCTTGCAATTTTGTATGAATTCATGTGCCCTCAGTGTTGTTGCCACAACCAAAGTATAAGGAAAATTGACTTTTTAATTTTTTTATTCATAAAAACTTCAAAATTCAATGACTTTCTCACCCTCAATCAAAACTCCATGAAATGAAGATTGTGCACCCCTCTTCACTTAGTCCTTTCCAACTATAAGAAAACGAAATGAGGGGACACATAGTCCGGGAGATCTCAATGTAACAAAACAATCAATCTAACTTAAAGGTAAACTAGTGTGCATTGTGCCGTTGCCAGAGGCAAAATAAAAATAAAAGTAATTTTCTAATTTGGAGGTTCATAAAAATTTCAATATTCAATAACTTTTGCACCATAGGTTGGAACGCCACAAAACCAAGCCCTTGCACCCCTCCTCACAAAGAGCTTTCCAATTGTACCAAGAACGCCACCAGGGGACTCACGCTTTGGGAGATCTCAACGTAACAAACAAACAAACAAATTTAATGGATAGACTAGTGTGCCCTGTGCCGTTGCCACAAGTAAAATCAAAGTAAAAGTAATTTTCTATATTTTTTAATTCATAAAACTTTGAAATTCAATAACTTTTAGACTGCATCTTGAAACGCCACTAAACCAAGCCCGTGCACACCTCCTCGCCAAGGGCTTTTTGACGCCCCCAGCAGATGCACGGTCCAGGAGATTTCAACTTAACAAACAAACAAACAAACAACCTGATTTAAAGGATAGATATAAAGTAGAGGACTTGCACAATAGTTTGGCCTCCGATAAAAGCTATTGCGTTTTCTAAAGCAAGTGATTCACATTGCACTGAAAAGGGTGATTTCTATGGTGTGCCTACCCAACATTCCAAGCTTAAACCTTGATAAGATGAACATAGTCAACATACTCTTAGTTTACGCAAAACCTAGGTCTACCTACTAAGTCTAGTTGAAGTTAATTAAGTTATTTCTCTCTTCAAACATCTCATTGGGTTGTTTTTTTAAAATCTCAATGGATGGCCTGCACTCACTGCTGGGACTGACTGCAGTAATTCATCAGCTCCTTTGCTTTGCCCAAAGAGATGCTGCCGGTAAGTGACGTAACTTAATTTAAGTTAAGACTTTGTGGGCACCACTCACTCACTTGTCTGGAATCCCAGTTCCTCGAAGACCTAATTTCATTTTTCAAGACGTTCTTCATTTGGGAATAATACTTTACTTCCGGCCAGCACATTAACTTACTACTTACTACTCCTTCGTTATTGGGAACTGCCCTGCACTCAGAGAACCCTCAACGGTTGAGTCTATAGGCTAGTACCCCCAACGAGCTAAATGCGGAGGTATAACAATTGGTGAATGTAAAAAATAAAAATAAACTATTTTGTGCCATAATAATTTTGAGATTAACTACTCTCATATCTAATTTGGGACTTCTGATTGCAAATATGAAGTCAAAATTTGCAATTAATTTATGCTTGAGAAATAAAAAGTTTGAGCGTTTTCCCCAAGATTAAAACACCGGGGCAAAACCACCTCCATGTTCAGCTCGCTGGGGGTACTATAAACTTGACCAACCCTGAACCTTGCCTTGATTCCTAAACTCATAGCAAATTMGGACACACCTATGTTACAGAATATTCTGAACTTTTTATAACAGGTTTTAATTTTTCTGGATTACCCACTCTAATTTTAGCCATGTGGGTCTAAAGAGACTCAAGAGAGTAGCAGTAGTCMGTARATTCCACTTCCATGATCTTCATGATGRTATGAATCTCATRTAGCATAAAGWYTAGMTATTTCATTATTGATCCCTYGCCACCACGAAAGCATCTTCACCACTCTTCCACTTCCTCATAGGAAAAGAATAGCCCACTGAAGACATTTTGCTCATTGGAAATGTTTAGGTTATCATATTCATGAAGTAGGTTCAGTTTTCTTATTGCGGATATTTAGGTTGGAGAATATGATTCGAGAATCCCATTGTTGCCACCAACCTTTAAGTCATCTAAAATGACAAACTTGTTGGCAATATCTTTGAACTATGCTCAAATTTGATATTTTTTGCATGGATTTGGGCTGTCTTAACTATGATGCCAAAGCTATAGATTCTGTGTAGATCTAGGGGATGGGGTACTAATTCTTGAATGCATCTATTGTTGACAAAATTACTAAATTTAATCCCTCATGGGAAAGATTTTGGGATTTCTTTAGTGGGACAAAAGGAATAATGGTTAGCCGATGAATCAAAATTATCATTAACCCCTAAAGTCCCATTGCCCCCTCGGGAGACAATTTGGATTTCGGGCAGGTTCACGTGACCTTGGTTTTTTATGAAACTTTTTGAAACTTTCTCATAAGATAGAAAAACTGATTAGCTTTGTGACAATATAATTCTCATTTCAATTGGTGCCCGGGAGCAAAAGTTATACCACAAAAAACCCAAAATTGAATTCGGCGGGCAGCAAAAAAAACTTTCAAAAATTCAAAATTAAATTTTTAATTTTTAATTTTTTGAAATTGTATATTTTTGTCTACATGTGAAGCTTTGATTCATTCTATTTGGACTAGTAATAAGAAATTTATGGACAATCTGGTTTTTCGGGCAATCTAAGCATGTTCTTGAAAAGAAAACTTATAGGATTCGTTTTTTAATGCAATTTTCACAATTTTTCAAAAACAGTTGTTGGACAAGGTGAAGTTTACTTTCTAGAACAATCTCACCATTGGGATTATTGTGTTTCAATCCCATCTTAGAGCTATTAACCACTTAGTTTTTCTTTCAATCTTGGACCTACTTCTATATAACAATTTCTTAAAGATTGAAAATCAAGTGTGTTTATTTTGAAATTTTTTTTCTAGACTTTCAACTCAATTCTTCAACATAAAAAATTTTAAATTCAAAGTCTGTACAGCAAAAAAAATTGACAAATGACGGTCAAAGTCATCTGAAATTACAAGCCAATGTTCAAAAAGGCTTTATTTTTCCACTTTGAATGCTAATATCTTCTAATCTATACAATCAAACTTCATGAAAATTTTACCACATGATCTTAGACAAGTGAAGTACAAGATTTTACGATTAGATTTTATGAAAAATTCTTTATTTGTTTTCTTGGTGAATACAACAAAAATGATACTCCCTCCGTCCCAAAATGATCTTCCTGTTAGACCAAATCTTATGGATTAAGGATAAAAATAACTTTTTAAAGACTCAATTCACATAGTATGCAGAGTTTGGTGTTCTCTTTGCATCCTAAAAAATTTGAGTTTTCAAGCCCTTTTCAAAGTGTAGTTTTTGAATATTGAAAAGTGAATATTTGGGGGTGTCTTTAAAGAACACCAGTGAGCACTTAATTGTTGAATGTGAGGTTGCCATTTTGAGGGCATTTAGCATACGCCTAAGACCATGTATAGACCTTTGATTTGGCTTCTAAAGCTTAATCTATTTCAATTGGGAAATACTCAAAGAGATGCAAAAAATAAAAACTGTAAGAGTGGATTGATGCTTTCAATCATTATATTTGTCTTTTGCTTGATGTTTGCATGGATTTGAACTACAAAGTGATTCAAAACCAGAATATAAACACTTTGGTGAAAAAAATATCATAAAAATGATTCGTTGTGTCTGCAAAATGGATTTGAAATATAAAAAAACAGTGAAAAAAGTAGCAAAAAATCACATTTGTGACTGAACCTCCTTCTACTAAAATGCCTCTCAGTCATTCATAACGTCTTGGATGGATATGAAATTTTAACCACACAAACTAGAGTAGTAAGCGCAACTTTTCCAACAAAAATTATTGAAAAAGGATCATATACAAAGAAGTTATGAGCCGCCGAAGTCCACTCAAGTGCAAAAGTTTGTGGATTTTGAACTTTGAATTGCTCCCAAACATTCAAGACAACTTGGATTGGCATGAAACTTTTACCATAGTAACTAGACCTTTACGGGAACAAAACCCAACAAATTTTATTGAAAACRAACATTTGATGAAAAAGATACAATCYCCCGAAGTTGCAGCCATCACAATGCAGTGTGCTGAACCTAAATTGAACCTGAGAACTTCGAATGACTTTAACAAACTCAATACGTCTTGGATTGATCTGAAAATTTTACCATAGAAATTAGACTAGTATGCGCAACTCTTCTGACAAGTTTTATTGAAATCAGACATTGGATGCAAAAGTTAGAGCGCTTCAAAGTAGATTGCTAGACTGTGTGAGGCCACTTTTGGGCCCCTTGGGCGTTGAGGGGCTAAACACTCAATTCTGCATCTGAATTCTGTGTAATCTATATGGATGCTCCAAGTAATTGGCTTCATGATAAGTTCTGCATCTTGTGTGGGAAGTGCTAGAGTCAAGTTAAATTATGTTCACACCACTTTTATATATACATAACTATTATATATATATATATATATATATATATATATATATATATATATATATATACATACATATACACACATGGGAAGCTTTGAATCATTCCATTTGGATTGATGAGATGAAAGTTATGAGGAATTTTAGTTTGTGAGTAGGTATGGAGTTTCTCATTAAATAAGGCTAGGGTGAAGTGACTCCTGGCTCCACCACTCCAAGTCATTCTAGGGGCCCCTTTTATGTGCTTGATAATTTACCTTGAACACATCCCCTCCACGAAATAGTAAAATTAGGTTGCCTTTACGATTGGGTTGCCTTATCTCAAGAAAATCCCAAAAAAGTTGCTCTACAAGCCATCAAAGTCAACATGTACTTCTAAAAATACTTCTATTTGTACTCAAAGAGATTCTTGAGTTCCAACTACACTAAAAATTAATTCAAAAATAGTGCATTCTCCAATAACAATAAATATTTACATAGTGTGGAATGTCAATAAATTAGTGAGGGGAGCCCTAATCTCACTTTTTGAGGTTGTTAATTTGGGACCGCTGATAGCAAATATGAATTCAAAATTTGCAAATTTTACCATGCTTGGAAAATAAAAAATTTCAGGGATTTCCCAAGTGGCCAAGCGAGGAGAGTATTTGTACCCGATCGACCCGACCCTTTCAGTTTACTAATTTGTCCCTGGCATCTTTTAAAAAACAAACTAATTGAAAAAATAAAATATAAAAAATAGCCGACTGGAATGAGTGCAGATGAAGGCAAACTCTGGGACAAGAATTGAATGTTATGGAGTTCCTCCATTCTTGCAGCAATAGCCTGACGTGGCGAAGCGACTACCACGTCAGATTTTTTTTTTTAAATAAAAAAAATTTCACTCTTTTTTTTAAATAAAAAAAATTTCACTCTTTTTTCATTTCAGGACCAATTTTTTTTTGTTTTTTTTAAACTATTTTTCTGAGAGCAACTAGTCATTCCATCACTGCATAGAAAACAACAAGGGAAACATGCCTGAAACATCCCTTAAAGCCTCATTTCTTATCTAATGGCATTGCCAAAGTTTTGAAACCCCATTTGTTTTGGGGCTCCACATTGGGTGGGGTGGGGTGGGGTGGGGTGGGGTGGGGTGGGGGGTGGGGCAAAAAAGGGTACCCCTTAGCAAATGTTAATAACACAACATTCTTAACCTTCATTGAGGGGGTCCTTTTGCTCTTCAAAATCTGGCTAGTCCAGCAACCAATCAGTATCTCCAAGTCTGACAGCCCACTCTCTCCCAACCAGGCCAAACAATCCATTGGAAGAGATTATAACCTTGTTTCTCCCCCCAAGTATCTAGGAGGGTATTATACCTCCAGCTGAGGGGAGGACGTAGAGCCAGTCAAGAATGTTATGAATGTTATGGACTCAATACTCCAATTTCTAAGTGTCCTACAGGTGACTTCTCACTGTTGGCGATCCAAATCTTCAAATTGGATTTTTATGCAATTCAAAAAGGAAAGGAGAAGAGCTTGCATTAAACCTTATAAGAGGAACAAGTGAATGTTGATTGTATGCAGGAAATCTCAAGTGGTTGCGCACAAAGTCATTTTTGGTTGGATTTTCATGAAAAATTTGCATAAAGTTGTGAACATGTACCTCCACAATGTGAATACACATACTTCCTTTGTTTATGAAAAAGACTTCGAGACTTTGACAGAGAAGCATATGCACCTGCCCTTATCAAGATGCTTTGCACGGTCCGATAGGAGAGCTTTCCTCTTTGCGTCTCCAACTCCTAAAACTTATCACCTTGTGTCTGTTGTTGGTGACGGAGGTTGAGTTGTACACGTATGGGAGAGCCACCCATTTGGAGAAGCAGCTGAGGAGCTTCTTAGGATGGAGTCTCGCTACCTAGCTAGCTATCCCTCTGGATAATATAGCTAACTGTACTGTAGTGGTCCAACAACTGAGTGACAACTCATTCGATCGGTCTGTGGGTCCTTGAAAATCATCGAGGTCGATGCTTACTGTACGTAGAGCTAGCTAGCTAGTTTTTTTTAAAACAATTCATTCCTCATTGATAGAGCCAGTTTTGGGAATTACCACAAGCTGCAGGCAGTTCCAGCTGTGTAAGTGATAATTTACATGGACCACCACATTGTTACTGTACGCGAGAATGCACACCATGTTACGGAGAAATAATAATAAGATAGCTGAAAAAATATGATCATTCACTGTGAGTGTAYGCGTGAAATCCTCTCCGATCGATGACACGGTCTGACTTGGGGCGGACCCAAGTTGTATTTAATAGATATATTTAATAGTTAATATATTGATGGGCTATGAATTGTGCACGCTTCATGACTCGACATGTGGAAGCTGCCCAAGTGCCCAGCAGATCGATTGGTAGTAAGGAACAACTGAAGAAGCGAGTACGCTACAGGAGGAGGCTCTGCTCTGTCCCTAGAGCATTGGCTGAATCTTCGAATGAAGCCGAGTACTACTGTACTCGAATGAATGTCCACCTCCTTTAGTAGCTAGCTAGGGTAAGTAGCTTCAATTCGATCACTGCAAATGAAAGCTCTCCGTCCTCAGTTAGGTACAAGCTTCCTTTTCTCCAGAGCCAACAAAACTTTTTATGTGTTTTTTTGACCATACTGAGAGCGGACCACCAATGGGCGAGGATCAATTGGGGGTACACATTTTGGGGGGAGGGATTGATAGATCTACTGTAGTTGTAGGTTTGTATCGTATCACCCCAAAAGAAAGAAAGAAGTCCTGAAAAGGGAAGCCCGGCCTGGGTGATCTGGAGTGCAGAGGGAATATAAGGACATGTTAAAAAAACACATATCTATGCAGTTCACTAACCTTTAGTATCGAACTTTGCACTACACTACACTAGTAGGATCCATTCACTCTGTAAAAATATTCATGAAGATTCATGAAGAGTAAAAACTTATAGCATTTCTAAAATAGTTAATATGGGTAACACTATTTACCATCATTACACTAATGATGGAAAATAGTGTTGTCTACACTAATTGATTTAAAACAGCCATAAGTTTTTACTCTTAATGAATATTTTTACCAACTACAGGTACAAAGTTTTTCCAACTATGGTACTATTAGGATCTATGCACTCCGTAAAAATATTCATGAAGAGTAAAAACTTATAGCATTTCTAAAATAGTTAATATGGATAACACTATTTACCATTATTAGTGTAGTGGAATAAGCTTAAACTTCCCAATGGGTCCTTCGATCAGTTCGCGGAGAGTGAGAGACTGCCGTTAAGTTAGATAAGAAGGATGGTGAGTGTGTGCTAAGTCATAAAAGTTAACTGTTATCAGCAATGGAAGTTGCCGAGAAGTTGCTTCCCAATCCAAGGTTCTCAGCACTGGACGGACGATAAGTTACAACACTAACTTAGCCAGCCACCGCATGAGGGAGTCATTGGAGGTTTGATTGACTCAAAAGGAACCAATCAGGGTCTTTTTTGTGGGGTAGGGGGTGGGGCGTTCCGACCAACAATTTTGTGGCCTTTCAAGGGCGGGGGGAAACTGAGCCCCCTCATAGCATCGCCACGGCTACATGCAGAAAAGGGGCGCCAAATAAGGAATATTTGTGGTTTGGCGTCTCTTTTCCAAGGAGACATTTTGCTTGAAGAGGCATGGCCCCATAGGGAGACACGCCAAGTGGTCAAATATCCACTCCATGCTATTATTTTATTATATTAGTATTCGACTTTTGAATAGAAACTTTGATAAAAGTGAGGTCAAAAGACTTTTAAATTGCGTAGCGAGCCGTGCCCAAGGATCATTATTTCCCTGTGCCATCTTCACATCTTGTGCGTGCCGCGGGGCAATTTCCTAGACATGGCCTAGCCACTCCCCGTGTCTGGACCCCTTGACGCGCAATTGTGGGGATGCTCTCACTCGCCTGTCCAAGTCATTCCATGGGTGCAAGTTAAATAAATAAATAAATAAATATTTTGCGTTTGATTAATTTTACCTTGTACACCTCTCCCAAATGATGAGATGATTTGGCCTTTTGATTGCAAATGTGAATCCTGAATTTGCAAATTCTATCATGTGTGGAAAATAAAAAGAAATCCAAGATTTTCTTGAGTGGCCAACCAAGGGGTCAGTTCACCCCAGACCTTCGAAGGATTGGGGTGAACTAAGTGACCTCCTAGCTAGCTTGTCCCAATTTCCCACCAAATCATTCCAGTGGTGCAAGTAAAGAAATGACCCCTTATTTTGAGCTTGAAATTTTTTATCTATTTCTTACACCTCCCCTAGCTCATTTGAGACTTCTAATTGCAATTATGAATTCAAAATTTGCTAATTGTATCATGTGTGAAAAATAAAGAAAACTTCATCATTCTCCTGTGGGGACAAGCAAAGGGTCAATTCACCTTGGCCCTTTAACCACTAAGGTTGTGAGGCCATTTTTCTATCAAAAATGACTCAAAACTGCCACATCTGCTACTTTCATCCAAGAATTTTTTTTTTTTTTTTCAAAATCTAACCACAAAATCTTATACTTCACTTGTTTTGGATCATGCAATAAAAAACTCATGAAGTTTGACTATACAGATTGAAAGATATGAGCATTCAAAGTTGGAAAAAAGTTGTTTTTTGAACGATGGCATGCAATTTCAAATGACTTCAACTACCCTTTGTGGAATTTTTTTGCACTGAAGACGTTGAATTTAAAAAACTTGTGTTGAAGAATTGAGTTGATAGTCTATTAGTCTTGGATACAATTTTTTTTTTAAAACTTCATTTCATTCTTTAAAAAGTTGTTAAGTAGAAGTAGGTTCAAGATTGAACAAAAGCAAAATCATCAATAGCTCTAGGATGGGATTGAAACACAATAATCCCAATGGTAAGATTGTTCCAACAAGCAAACTTAAACATATTCAACAATTTTTTTTTTTTAAATTGTGAAAAATGCATTGATAAATGAAATCTACAAGTTATTTTTTCAAGAAAATGCTCTAATTGCCCGAAAAATAAGATTGTTCATAACTTTCACATAACATATCCAAATGGAATGAATCAAAGCTCACCATTACCCCCATGCGTACAAAATTACAATCCACAAGAATTTTATTTTTTATTTTTTTGTGTGAGATGGTTTCTATCCACCGCACTTTAAAAAAGGACTTTTTGTGCTATAACTTTTGTTCTCGATCATCCATTGAAATAAAAACTATATTCCCATAAAATTAATATGTTATCCTATTTTCACAAAAAAATTCAAAAAATCATGATAAATATTGAGACCGTAGGAGCCTGCCCAAAATCCATTTTGACCCCCTAGGAGACAACAGGACTTTAGGGGTTAATTTGAAGGATGGTGACCTTGTTTTTTGTGAGTTGGTTACATAGCAACAACTTGCATCAAGAGTTTACTAGGGTGAATGCAAGAAAGACCGGTCCTATTTTGCGTCACACTTGCAATGACGAAGTTATCATATGCTATAACTTTTGGCGCATGAATCCAATCACCTTGAAATTTTTATTGGAGATGTCTAACTTGATAGTTATCAGATCGCTTATTTTTCAAAAATTTAAAAAAATCATTTAATATTTAAATTTTGATTTAGCTAATTTGTCACACTTTGCAATTTAGGGTTTTTTAGTACTGGGGAGTATCCAAAAGTAATGATCTATAGACAAAATTTCTATGGTCTATTCCCGAACTAGGCATGCATGTATCTACCAAAGAAAATTTAAAAAAACATTATTTTATTTCTTCTACATAGGTGCAAATAGGGCTCCTTTGCGCGCGCACTTCTAAACAAGCAAGATGGTTTTAAGATCATTCTTTTAGTGAAATCTCTTCACCATGAAGTCTTCTCAAATTACCAATTTTTAGTTTCTTTTTAAAATTGTTTTCCCTATTTTTTAAAATTAAAAAGTCAATGTACCTATTTTCATGAGATTTTTCACTTTTCTAGTTCTCCTACTTAGAGAATTTTTCTATACTTTTCCTTCCTAGGGTACCTTCTTCTTGAAAGAATATGCATTAAACATATTTTTGAAATTTTTTTCTAATTTTTTTTCTAATTATACAGTACTCACGAAAAACTCAGCAGTATTGTGCAAAACGCTACCAAAACCGGTCGGTCTTTCTTGCAATGACCCACTAGCGTTGTGTGTTGTTGCCACAATCACAAGAAAAGAAAAAGTAATTTTTTAATTTTTTAATTCACAAAATTTTTGAAATGCAATAACTTTCACACCAAAGATACAAATGCCACAAAACAAACCCTATACACCCCTCTTCTCAAAGAGTTTTCTAGCTTTACAAAGAATGTGATGAAGGGAGACGTGGTAACAAAAAAAATAGAAAGACAAACTAACTAAAAAGGTATGGATGGATGGATTGTAGGGGATTGTTAGAGTAGGCATTGACTTGGAGAATTTTGCTTTCTTTGAGAAATTTTTGGAACTCCTCTAGTTTTTGATATCCTCTATCCACAAAATGGACCCTTTCTTTTCCCAATGGTCATTAGTTGCATCCTCTCAACCTCAAAAGTACCGGTTCATTTCCTACAAGATCCATTTTTCACCGGACAATTTCCTCCAAACTAAAATTGCCATTTGCTAAATTGCCAGATTAATTGTAGTATGATAAAAATTAAAAAAATTCCAAACTAAAAGTGATAATTAATATTTTGTCTTTGGCAAGAATTGAAGTTAGCATAGCCTTTCAATATTTGAAGGTTGATCAAGGATCCTTTCAACCAACCTTTTTTTTTACAGTGTCAAAAAGTGTCAAGATGGTGATTACTGAAAATTTGGTGTTCAAAGCATTGTATTCCTACATCCATTCCTCTTTTGAACCAAAAAAATTTCCAATGATATCCATGCACCTTTTCATCCAAGTTTGACAATTTCATCCATATTTTTTGTAGCAGTGAAAAAATTGGTGAAAAACATGGAAAAAAATTATCTGTTAAACAGTCCATTCAACTTCAAATGATCACAATTGAAAGAAAATAGTTTGAAGAAAGTTCCATTGATTAAAAATGTTATCTAGGCAAATTCTAGAGCCATGCACAAATTCTAGAAACAAAAGAGACACTTTTCAAACTTTGTTCTAATCAACTCAACAATATACAATCATCATACAAGGATGATCATTGCATTACTAAGGGAAACTACTCATGCACCATGCTAGCTAATAAAACTTATTATCTTACAACAATATTGCTCAACTGAGTGAATCCATTACTACTAATATTTTTTGTATGGGAAGTTTTTGATCATGTGCGCCTATTGCACCTTCATGCCAACCACCACTGGGTGACTGCAAGAAACACTTGTCCTATTTTTTGTCCCTTTGCCCTCGGATAAGTGGTTTTTGGTTCATTACTTTTGCATTGTTTGTTTGTTTGTTTGATTGGCATGAAATTTTTTAATGAAGGTACATGAGGTAGTTTCAAACATTAGGTAATTTTTTTTAATTTAAAAAAAATTAATTTATTATTTTTAACTTGCACCCCAACTGGATGTCAACTTTGGCCATTTTGGAGGTTTAAAGTCCAATTTTGACCCAAAAATAAAAATTTGAAGCCACAAATTGGACATGTTAGAGGTCTACTAGAATTACAAGGACTGATGATGAGTTTTTATGAAAATAGCAACATGTCGGCTATGCACATGGGGTCAAAGTGACCTTCCTTAAAACAAAAGCTATGAAGAGGGAAAAAATTTCCTACATGAATTCTTTGGTGCAATGGGAGTGCAATCTTCTCTAGAAAAATGAATTTTTTAATGAATTTTATGAATTTTTTTTTGAATTATTAAAAATGAAAATGTCCATAGACCCCTTTTCTGCTATTTTCTGCTCCCAATAGCTTTTGTAGTAATCCATAGCAGTCTATAGTATTGCATAGTATTGCATAGTACTAAATTGACTGCTTAGATCTATAGGCGCCTTGAATCAACAATTTAAATCTACATGGGTGCTGTTGACACATAGTTCTGGTAGTACTACATAGTATAGCTAATACTGTGACCAAAAATTGCATTTTTAAGCCAGAAAGTAACATGAAGTGTTTCTTGCAATCACCCCACTACCAAGTTTGGCATCTACCTAGTCCATTCAAAACTCGGTCCTTCATGAATAATAAGAACAAAAAGCAGAATTCATCTTTGACGTGATCAGGCATATGGATCAAGGCGATATTTGCAAGTTTCATATACTCATTGAAATCATTGGCAAGGCTTGAATTTGCATACAAATACCTCCAAAGCTTGGTGAGTGGATTCACTTGAAATAAATGATTCCACAGCTACCATGGAATTTGAAAGCATGTCTAACTTATATATTGAGGTTGTTCCGACTCTAGTCAAGTGCAATCTAAAATAGGCAACACGAGTTTGTTGCCATCCTTTACTTAAACCCAATTAGGTTCACCAAAAAAATTCTTGATCACATCAAGCTGCTTGCGGAAGCTAGTTTTGCAATCACCTTACAACCAATACGATGGATAGACCACATTGAGTGCATTCATAAGACTAAGGTCCAAAAATCTACATTTGAATTCTTCAATGAGTGTGCCATCTTTTGGGACAATCAACCCGTTATCGGGTAGAGAGGAGCGTGCTTTGGAAATACACGAAGTGTCTGGCTGCAACTGGGAATAATTCGCTAAAGAGTTTAGTCGAATCTTCGAACTTCTATCTTCTTATCTTCAATCTTCAATCACGTTCCCGTTGGCCTATCATGTGATGATTGTAAGGGCTAAGGTAAGGGTGTGTGATAAGAAACAAGGTCTGGGACGGATAAAACATGACAGTTAGACCACGAACTAAACTGTCCAGAAGTTGACTCCTAAATTTCAAACCTACGGTGACCAGGAAGCGCTTTTCATCAATGGGAACGACATCAAAGTGACCATGTAGGTGATCAATCCCACTTCGTCATCAACAAACACAAAACGGAGCTAATAACTGTCATATTAAATGACTACATAGCCCGCAACAAAGTTTACAATGAAAAATTGAAATTACAACTAGCCTCCAAAGCTGTCTAGGAAAAACAAGCCACAAGCCACAATATACGAGTCTTCAATATTCTTGTCGCACGGGTCCCAAATCTTCAATCTTGAGTCTTGAAATCTTCTTATGTTCACAAACTTAAAGAAACCCCAACAAGTTTTAAGAAAAACTAAGTCCTATACTAGCTGCAACTTTCAAACTAGTGCCACAGATGCTCTAAGAACTCAAATGTTAAGTTTTTTAGCAATTCGGAAAGCTAAAAGCACTATCTAAACACCCTCAAAATTTCAATTCAAACTAAGATATTGTCCAAAAGTTATTGAGGAGCAAAGTCTCGGCCTGCTCTTTTGATAGGCAGCAGACCTCTCTTCACACAAAATCCTATAACTTCTTCTATTTTTCTTCAAACTCTAAGTATTATACCTTCTTAGAAAGCTAATCTTTCAAAAAAGGTATAACATAAAATCTCAAATCATTCTAATCTAATGTCCAAAAGTTATACACAAGAGAAGTCTAGGTTTCACATTTGAAAGCCAGTAGACGTACATCTTATTTGAGAACCCATAATTTTTGTTATAGAGCTTTAATTACTTTGTGTCATACGTTTATAGAAAGATACAAAACATTTTTCTAATATTTGAAAATCTCAAAGAGAAAGGCAAAAATTACAAACTTCGGCGGTCGCCCGAATCTCTGCTCCTCTTCTTTGGGTGGCAGCAAACCCTCCTCCACTCACACGCTTGTAACTTTTAGCTCACAACTTCAAATCAAGCAAGAAAGGTCTTTTTGATAGCGCAAAGTCAAAAGAAAGAAACCCTCAAAATTTCATTATCAAATCCTTCATATGACAAGAGTTCTTGCCGATCAAAGTTTCAGCTCTTACATACACACTCTCTCCACACCTCCCCAAAACAACTATCTTTTTCCTCCACACAAACCCGACTTGGAGGAGCAAGAAGATGCCTACTTAGACTCTAGACCCCTGAGGTAAGTAAGATCATTTTCTCGATCTTGCGACTCCATAAAAACCCTCCAGTTTGACATTTTGCAATCGAACTCCAAATCCAAACCCAAATTCTAAAACTCAGAGGAATACATCAAACTAATGAAGTTTGTCTGAGGATTCCACCTTAAAAACAGTTTCATTGCTAACAAGCGTCACCATGAAGCTAACGAAAGTGTCATCGGTAAATTTCTCCTATGAATCAAGAACCTTTCAAAACGTCTAATATACACAAGTTTTATATACTGTATGTATTTATAGTATGTCACCATATAAATATTTAGTATACATATTGAGTATATGTATTCTGTACACGTATTCAGGGGGGGTATTGGGGGGTATTGAGGGGGTATTTTTAATTTTGATTAGTAAATGCCCCGGGGGATGTCAAGATGGGGAGTCATCTTTTCAGTGCATAGAGCAACTACATTGCACCTACAAAGTCCACAGTCTGCAACATACTATGAACTATCAAAATGCAATGAGTATGATAGTTAAAAAATATCAAAGTATACAAACAATGCACGACCAAGTATGATAAGAGCCTTAAAGGATGGGTGTGAATTCTAAACCCCCAAAATACAACAAAAATGACATTAAAATAAATAAACGAAAGTACAACCAAAATTTTTGACCATGTATGGCAAGAGCCTCAAAGGATTGATTTAAACTCTAAAATTGCAAAGTACAAAAAAAAAAATATGGAAATGATATCAAGTGCCCCAAAATAGAAAGATATCAAAGTATCAAAAAAACTTATGACCATGGAATTTTTGAGTCCTTTTGAGAATTGTTGTGTATTGCTAATATATACCAAATAAGATAGGTAAGAGATCCACTACCAAGAATCTGAAAAAAATCAATTGCCTAAAGAAAATACAACAAGTATGAATAAGTAAGACAGAAAAAGATATACATCAAGTTCCAAAATAAAAGAAAGTCGTCAACTACCAACTACATATGAAAACAATTATTACTAGCTTCCTAAAGGGGATTGAGTTGCATTGCAAAAATATAGAGATTAWTTAGAGTACTATAAGTCTAAAACTACCTCATGTATCTTCATTCCAAATTTCACTCCAAAAGATCAAACAATGCAAAAGTTATGAGCACAAAACTAATTGTCTAAAGGAAGTGTTTCTTGCAATCACCCTTTTTACTAAAACAATCACTTCAATTGATTGCAAAAGTTTCTAGCAAAGGTCCAAGTTGCCATACAAATAAGTAAACATGTAGAAAATAATAAACTGAAGTGCAAGGCATGAAGAAAAAAATATACCTTACATTCAACTTTCACCACACTCACAATGTGTGCAAAAGATTCATGGGCTACAAATTGCCCTTCATGGAGGGTAAACACAGTGTCAACACATGCAACAATAGCTAATTAATTGCAAGATCAAGCCATCAATATTCAAATCTTTGGGCAAAAAACCCACTTCATGTAGATTTTCTCATGAAAGCAATCCAAAAGCTACTTTGAGAACCAACACTCCTTTATGGCAAAATCATGCTTGATGACTAAACTCAACTTAAAGTCCTTGCAAACTTGTTGAGCAACTACAAAATCTAAAATGTACACATCTTGTTTCTAGGCAAAGAACACAAGGTTATCAATTCTCTCCCAAAGTGATAAGATGCATGTTACACCCAACACCACATAAACACTACTGAACTGTATTAGAATGCCCTCAACTTTTGCTCTTACACAATTTTGCTTTGCAAAAGCTTTAGAGATAGTGAGCACTAGTCTAAAATATGCAAAATTAAAAAAATTTAAGTCCTATAAATAGACACAACTCAATARACAAGCATGGCAAAAAAATCTTGTTGTTTTCTTGGTAATTGTGGAATTGACATTCATCTTGGCCACAACTAACAAATATTCACTTGTAAGCCATATAAGGGAGTCAATTAAAGACATCCAAAGTATAGATATAAGCTTCAACAATTTTAAAGCTTTTTTTTCCATCATGAATGCAAGGTCATGGAGTTCAACATACTTCTTGAGGCTACACAAAAAGTACCTAGGACACACTTTTTACAAATCCTCAATGGCAAACATTATGTCAAAAGATGACAATTTTTTGAAGGCCAAGTTGCATCTACAAGGCATGTAGTGAACCYGTTGAGCAAAAAAGAATGCTTAGTTTCAATTTGGTTTGTCATTCCAATTTTTTGACCGTAGAAGGGCAAAAGGCAATGACCTTGTTGGCACTAAAGTACATGATTGAGCTTGAACACTGCAATTTGTTTTGCACATAAGCCAACTTTAATACTTAAGGTTGAAACAATAATAGAGATTAGATTATTTGCCAAAACCCCATCGTCTTCAACTTTCTGCAGCAAAATGAGCTTGGGGATACAAAAGTAATTGCAAGAAACATAGATACAACTTATTTATAATAGAAGAATGCCAAATTTTTCTTTTGCGATCACTTTTGCGAAGCATGACTAAGATGAATTTGAAATTTTTATTGTGGAAGTCTGTCTTGAATGTGATCATAATCCGTATATTTTTTTAAATCTCAAAACTCAAAAGTCATTTTATATTTAGATTCAATTTAATTTATTTGTTACATTTTGAGTTTTAAGGGGTTTTAGTACTATTGAGTCCCCAAATTTAATGATTTAGAGTTAAATTTTTTTTGTATCTATGTCCATAATAGAAAAACATGTTTCTACCAAGGAGCATTTAAATTTTTTTTTTATATACTCCATGTATGGGCAAATAAGGCTCTTTTGAGCTCAGAGTTATGAATACTCAAGATAGTTTCAAGATTATTTGTTTGGTGAAATTTTCCACCATGAAGTCTTTTCAAATAGAAATTTTTAGTTTCTTTGAAAATTATCTTTCCTATTTTTCACAAATTAAAAYGTCAAAGTAACTATATTCTTGCAATTTTGCACTTTTCTAATTTTACTAATTAAAAAACTTATGCTTCTCCTTCCTAAAATACCTACTTCTTATAGGTGTATACATTGGTCATATTTATAATATTTTAAAAATGTTTATCTAATTTTATGATACTCCCCCAAAAAGGCCTAAAACTACTAGTGTGGAACAAAATAAGCAAGACATTTTTGCAATCACCAACAAGTCAAATTTTACATAATCTAATAGTGAATTGTAATGTAGCTACAATTATCTACAACACCTAACTCATTAGCAATGATGGTGATGTATTGAGCAATCCCAATAATAACCTTCATTTCTCTTGAAATAAAAAATGAGACACCATTATCTAATCTGCTCCACCCTATTGATGACCATGTCTATGCATTTTTGGCAAATCAAGGAGTGTAAGCAATTCCTACAAAGCAAGTCTAAAAGAAAACTCAATCATTGGCCTACCATCACTTAGAAACAAAGTGCCTTGCTACACCCATTTCCTCTTGAATTCAAAAGTATTGTTGCTATTGATATGCTTCAACATAATAGTGGGTCTTTTGGCGGTGTACAACAATGTATCTTTTTATGCTTTGCTTTCTTCTCAAGTATCTCAAATGTGTAAACTTTACAATCCATCAAATAAGTCTTCTCCCTATTTCAGTGCACACACAACATTGCACCATGTGCAATACTCCATTGGAAGCTAAAACCATCTTAGGCGAATGGCACTTGGCACACTACTCCATCTTACTAGAATTTGTGGGACAAGTTGCATTTATTTATTTATTTTTGAAGGTGGAAGAATCTTGAATTCATTGTCCYTRAATGAGTACTTTCTCTTAGGAGGYATATAGAAGTTTTACAATGCARCAAAATTAAGATTATCTTCTCAGAYTCRAAGCAGATTTGTCACCAAGTAAGAGTTGTCATGGCCCTAYCTCCTTGGGGTGCCCAAAGTGCCTTAGTRAGCAAGGAGGAYCTTGGAGGTGACTCCCCAAGCCTTGCAAAAGTCTAAGAAAGAAAAAACGAGAGACTCCCAAGGAAACATGGCACAATATTGCCTTGAKTTYAAAGAGCATGGTAGARTGTCATACATGTTTAAAAAGATMTTGAGAAGACGCTTGTAAATTTCCAAAGAATGCGTAAATTGGATTAGTGAGTCAAAAATTATGGCCRTTCAAAGTTGGAGGTGTCTTGGTGGCGCCTAGACACTTAAGGGCTTGGAGTGAGGGGCTCCCRAGGATCCTCTCAATGAAATATGACTTRTAGCATATCATTAAAAAGCTATGAATACAAGTAAGTTARAATGACAAGCATTATAAGGTTCTAAGCTATGAGCCTAAAGTTATGGCCAAGAGAAGGGCCGTGGTGAAGGCRTGACGCCTCTCCCAGTGAACCTRAATCTTTGGAGGGCAATAATTTTGYGAGACTTTGTCCAAATGGGACAAGTGAGCAGTCCATCGGCATAYATTCGTTGCAAAGATGTTCAAAACGGACTTGCATGTGGGATTCAAAGCTTRRACCTCAAAATTACGTTGTTTGGAAGTTTGGAAGTTCAAATGGAGGCGTAATTTGTAAGAATCAGGTGGTCTTCYAAAATCCAAGTRAATCTAGGGTCTYCCTTYGACCTAGAAGGGGGGGAGGTTGTCRAATCCTACAAAGGATACTATAGAAGGAGTTGATCTCCCTCTTTTCTCCCTTTTGGAGGCTTGGTGAATCTCGGTGACTCATGGTTAGTAAGGTTGGTGATTCAACCTCACTACCACTTCCAAAGCACCATGGGACACTTGTGTAGGTGTCTTGTGGCACTGGTTGAGTGGAGTCCCACTCCTTGTTAGGCCGTTGTTGAGGTGTCTTGAGTTGTGACTTCTGATTAGTATTTAGGTGAAAGTAACAAATACACAATGGGCCTAGAATGGAGTTGGGGTGACATTCAAGGGCAATTAGCACTGGTGAGGAGTAGTGCTTCCACCGTGTGCTTGGACATCACTGGAAGTTCCGCCCCACTTCACCAAGTGGCATGCCAAGTGTTATGTGTGGAGTGCGTGCTAGGAGTTTCGGGACTTAGCAACATGAGTTGGAAATGGGGACTAATGTTGTTGGTGTGTGGCATGTGCAATGTTAGTCAATTGTGACTTAAGTAATGCTAGAATTGAAGCGTGATGAGCCCATTGAGCTGTGCAGGACTTCTAAAGGCTTATTGGAGTTGTAAGGTATTACTAGGGCCGCAACAAGAGCACTCTTCCTTGAGTAGATCCCAAGACAATGTTAGAATCTCAACTTGTTTTCAATGCCCTACAAAAGTTAGCTCATTCAACAGACTTTAGTGTTTCCTAAACCAAAAGACGAAAATTCAAATGAAGATAAACATATTATACAACTATTGATGGCAAACTATTTTGTTGCCCCGCTTCACTTTCTATGGCTTCCAAAGCCTTGCTATTGTTGAGATTATATGAGGCTATGCTATATGTTTAAGAAGTTTTTTTTTTGTCTTGCTTTAAGCTCAATCTCCTCAATCAATCGACTATTCTAGAGTGCTTTTTAAATAGGTCCTTCCGTCCCTTTAGAATTCTAATTTTCTTTTTGTTACGAAGTAGTGAAGTACTACAATTTCTTCAATGCTGATGCATTCACTACAACAACCAATTCCACATTTGCAACAGTGGAAGCTCCCATCTCTGACTAGTATCTCAATTCAATATAAATCTTGGTTTGCAAATCCACCAATCCATGAACTTGAATGTACTCTACACCAATCTGTGAATGATTTTTACCATCCTGTAAAGTTCCACTCTATGAACATTCAAAAAAAATAAATCTACAACAAAGACTACACCTTAACAAACTCTCCTAGCAACCTAAATTACAATGATGGCAAATCATCCAACCCTAGAACACAAAGTTGCAAATTGCATGCTATTGCAAAAATTTGGGAATGGATTCAAAATAGCACATGGCCTATGCTGTGGAAATGCTTGGCATATAGTCTCTTATATCTTTAATCACCTCAAATAATCCTAAATCTCTTTCTAAATTTTCTTTTTCACAAATATCTATTTTATAATTCTTACACTATCTTTAAGACTGCTATAGGGTTGTTGCAGGAAAAAACAGTTGGCTTTGTAGCATTTGGCTCACTGCTAACTATATTGTGACCTTTTGAGGATTTAAAAAAAAAATAAGATAAGACATGGATAATTAGCATAATATTAGAAACATCATGTCACTAAAATTTGAGACCTAAAATAATTGTAGGTCAAAACTTATTCACAAAATAAAGTGACATGATTTTTGAAGAAAATAGACACTTTGACATTTTAATTTTTTTTAAAAGGAAAAATCATTCTCTAAAAAACTAAAAAATCATTGGAAATTTGGAAGAACTTCATGATGAAGAAATTCCACCCAAHTAATAATATTAAACCATCTTGAATGTTTAGAAGTGCATGCGCAAGAGAGCCCTTTTAGCATGTATACATGTAGAGAAAATAAAAATAGATATGAAGATCTTTTGGATGTTGCTTGAATACATTGGAGTGACACTACAAGAGAAAGGGGTGTTTTAAGTAAGGTTTTAAGTATAGTCCTAGACACAAGATATTAAGTAATGACCTTTAAGTCAAATTTTAGCAAAAAATGACTAAAAGGACATGTGTTTAGGTCATTTTTTTGCTGAAATTTGACTTCTAGGTCATTACTTAATATCATGTGTCTGGGACTATACTTAAAACCTTGTTTAAAACACCCCTTTCTCTTGTAGTGTGAATAGTATTGCAAACCCTCTCATTATAGTAACATGGATTTTTCAAGAAAAAGAAGATGTTGAATCCACAAATGACATATGCACAAATTTCATGACATTCAAAAATATGAGCCAAAAGTTATTGCAGAATATGTTGTTTGCTTCTCAACTCAGGCAATCTAGACAGATATGGAAAAATCACTTTTTTAAGAAATAAAAATGTGAAATTTGTTATTCAGATTTATATGTACTCAAAAAGCTTTGAAACATTGTATTTCAATAGTTGAGATGAAAGTTATGAGGCTTTTTAGTTTGCGGGTAGTTATGGAATCCCTACAGGCCTACACCAAAAACATTTTGAAGTCCTTTATTTTACTGAAATTTCAATATTTTTGAAAACAAATAATGTTGTTGGATGTAGATTTTTTATTACAACAATTTAACCATTTGGATTGGAGTTTTTTAATTTTATAACTAATTTATTAACAACTTAGTATTTTGAATCATTCTCTACTTCTTTCTACTTACTATTTTTTTCTATATGTTGTACAATTCCAAATGATCTGAACATTTTCATGTATGTAGACAACTTGCCTTGAATAATGAATCCTAAGAAGCACAACCATTTTGATCATTTTTTCATAATGATCTAACCTTGTGAAGTGCAGCTGCACGATTTTTCGTAGGGCCAAGAAAAGGATTTTTGCCATTCTGTCTTTGCTTGACTTATCACTAGTTAGTACATTGATAAAAATTTCGATAATCATTTATATATAGACAAATCAATATTTTTGTCTACATGGTCCTCATCTGATAATTAGTAGTTATAAAGAATTTGATTTTGAAATGACATAGGGCTCTAAAATCGCACCAATTGAAATTCACATTGTTTGTACATGGCCTAAGGCTATGAAAAAACACTGTCTATACATGAAGTACATTTGAGGATGTGGACATTTTTAGAGCATGTACGATTTTAGAGCATGTTACCTTAGATGTGAATGAAAAATATTTTACATTTATTTTTCTGAGATGAATTCATATGTCTATTTACTATCTCCTCTAAAGATGGGAATGCTCTGTTTTTGGCAAATAACCCACCTCTCTTTGTGGAAAAATGCACAGCCATTGATTTTGTTTTAAAATAACTTTCCCCACCCTCCAATGGCATTCATATGTGGAAAAATTAGTGGCCATTGATGGCGTCAATACGAGTATGATATGGAGTACAAATATTAAATACTATAATATTGAACACAATATGAAATACAAATACTAAAATATTGTACAAAATATAATATGGAATATAGATATGGAATATTATATTGAAATACAATATTGAATATGATACAAAATTCAAATACAAAATACAAGTCTTGAATGCCTATGGAGGCAATATCCCATATTGATTGATACCACATGAGCTTTTCAAAAATATGAATAGTGGGAGAGCCCCAGAAATCTCATGTACAAAAACAATTAGAGAATGAACTAATTGAGAATCAATTAAGTGTGACTATCCACTAAAAGACAAACCTCCATCTATTATAGAACAAGTAAAAAAACATTGAAGTTTTGGAGAAAATTTAGAAATACTGAGGTTTTTCTAAGAAAAAAGAAGAAACTTCATATCAAGTACAAATTATATTAGAAAAATCTAAAAGTTTTGCCATAGATGTATATTGTACTATAAAACATCATGGTACAAACTAAAGTTATTGTGTCATTGTAGAATTAAAAAAATCAACAAACCATAGTTATAGGCTTAAAATTCATTCATACTACTAAAATCATAACTCCCTCTATAATATCACAAATGCTACCATTGATACTTGGGGCTTGTGCTTGCTATGCGATGCATTCATTGTATCACATATTAGTAAAATTTGGATAGATTTGAATAGAATGCATGAAAATGATTTCAATAAGTCTTTAAAATAGTTATTTTAAATATTTTGTAAGAATATTTTGAATCATGCATACATAGAAATTGTATTTTCACACAATGTGATATTACAGAAATAGAGTAGCAATTTGCAATCACTTTTGTAATATCACTTTTTACAAAAGGGGATATTATAGAAATAATGTAGTTGTTGCAATGAAGGTGATATTAAAGACGATCCACAAGATGATATTATAGAAAATCCATTGCTTCTCTTGACTTTACACTTCTTCAAATGCACTTTTACGATTTTGTGCTTTTGTGAGCTTTGAGCTTTGATGATTTTAATTTTCTATTRYTRCTACYAAATGATTTTGAGRAATTTATTCAATTGAAGCAATTTTGGATTCCACAACAATTAAGCTRTTCACAAAGTTTTTGAGATTTATAAGTTYTTCTTTTCAATTCTTCAATTTGGGTTGTTATTTTTTGAAACAATGGAGTCAAATTTCTAATGCATTCTAGTGTATGTGTATTTTTTATAGTATTCACCATTGCATATGTTTCATTTGTCATTCAATAAATTTCTATTGTACATTTCAATATATGCTTGCTTATAAAAAAATTATACAAAGATTTAAGTCATTTTTATTTGAAAATTTATTGAGATTTTTGTTCTACATTCTACCTAATACATAGAAATTCTTATAAAATTCTAATGATGAATGCATTATGCATAGCATAGCAAGCGCCAATATTGTTCTAAAATATTGAGATTGAGGAGTTTTTAAATTTTCCAATCGGAGTAGTAACTTGCACTTGATAAGTTTCATTTTATTAAATGGGCTCAATTTTTTTAAAATCATTTTTCTCACTAAAATTCACATCAAGAGTAGATAGCAAGAAATGATCAAAATACACGACAAGTGTGATATTTGCATTAAGAATCTTCTTCTTAGGAAACTTTTTAATAAGAGGATTTGCAAGAGTATTCATTGAAAATGTACTCAAGCAACTCCAAGTAAAAAATTGGATAAAAAAAACATTTTTTTTCCCATCCTATACTCTCACGTGAAGTCATTCAAAGGATATTTTATGTCTTCAATAACATTTCAAGGTTAACTCTAAAAGAACATGACCAAGGTAGTTACAATAATTGTACCATGGATGCATTCTTTGTTTCTACATTTAACACTAAAACCCAATGAAGTGATCTATTCGGGCATCTATCAAATTTTTTAGGTCCATAATATCTTTACAAAGTTAAAATGGAAAGGCAGTCCTATCCCTTGACATGAAAAATGCCCTTCAAAATGACATTTCAGTTGAGACTGTCTTTTCGAAAGTGAAAAGACTATACTACTTCGTCTATTAAGTTAGACTATGCCATTGATGTTGACTTTTTGAAATGTAACTTTGAAATTAAAATAAAAGATTACATTTAAAAATTAATTTTATAAACTCTATTGTTTTTGAAATTTGAAATGATTTGTTTTTCATACCTTTGATCTAATTCTCTTGTGGTAGAATAAATAAATCTACAAATTTTATATAAATAAATTTCTTTATATAGAGATAAAAATAATTATTGTTTTTGGAAATGGGATCCTAAATGATACTTTGTATAACTCTTCACCTAGAGTACTTCAAATTCTTCTTGTTCTTTGAAACAAAATATTATACCATGTAAAAAATGCAAGTGTTTTCTTATACTTCATTTTTGTGGCGCTCCTCTGCGTTGTTTTTGTGCTTAGATTTCTACAATTTGAACATGATGGTAACGGGAGTTCAAGTATTTCAACACCCTCAATGTTTGGAGAATTTGTAGGTGATGTACTTGTTATATGTAGATTTCCAAGACTTTGTAATTTTTGATGCTCATCATAAAATATTGTTGAAGTCATACTCTCTACTTTTGATAGAGAGTCCTTTGTTGGCAATTGTACTGCGTAAAACGATTGAATAAAAGAAGGCATATTTGATATTATGAACTATTTTATGATAATTTTATTCTTCAATACAATACAACTTGATTAGTTGGTAGGGATTGGTCTAGTAACTTTGTTGAGAGCCAATATGGATACAATTTCATAAAGAATGGTAAATGAATCTTAGTAGAAATCAAAATTGACAACTAGCTTATATACTATAAATTAGGTGTCTTTTACTTTGCATTCAACTTTTACTTTGAACAATTTATCTTTTACTTTGGTATTCTACTTCTTAAACTTTTATTCAATTTTTATTTTGATGGATTTTTTAACAATGCGTTTTGCATGTCAATTAATTAATTCTTGAAACTTTTGCATTTGAACTCAACTTTAACCTTCTCATTCACTTATTAATTTCAATCATACAAAAGTAAAGACTACTTTGTCTATGGGTGATTGCTAGAAAAACTTGTACTATTTGTTGCATTTTGGCACCGTACTCATAAACTTTTATGGAGTACTTTAACCCTTGAAGGACGGATTGCTGGCCGCATTAGAGAAAGTTTGAACCCTCCAAGGGGCTGCTACAGCCGCCCGTGGTGCCAATACGAAAAAAAAAAATTAAAAATTAAAAAAAAAATCTTTTAATTTAAAAAATAAAGTTTTAAAAAAAGGGTTAAGATGACGTGGCGCTGACATGGTCGTACTAGTGCCATGTCATATCCAATTTCTTAAAAATAAAAATAATTTTTTTTTCTCTAATTGCACCTGAACTTGCGGCTCCTTCCAGGGTTCAAATTTTTTGTAATGTGGAAATCATGCATTTTGATACTGTGTGACATCATCTCCTTTGAAAAAGCTAAATATATTCATTGGAAGTCAAAGTACTAGAAAAGATCTCCCCTTTCCACCTCTAATAGTGAGGATGAATGATTGCATTTTGCTGCTACAAGAAAAGATTCTTCGCCATTCATCGGACGCAAAACGTCCTCGGCGTCGTTTAAAGGTTAAAAATAGAAAACTAATTTTTAAAATTTCTCAAAACTATAGTCAATATATGTACGTTTAAGATGAAGATAACAACCAAAGGAAATTCATAGGAAAATTCTCTAACACTTAGAACTAAAAAGATGCCAAATCTCAAGAAAATAGGTGTTTTGATGTGAAAATGACTAAAAATAGTAAAAATAAAAAAATTCAAAAAATAAAAAAGTGGTCATTTGTTACAACTTTACGGACATGGTTATTCACCAAAAAACCCATCAAAATAATTATTTATATGTTTCACAATGCAACATGTATACAACACTATTTAGACCAATATAAAACACATTTGGAACATGATTTTGGAAGTCCCTGTGCTAGAAAGGTACATTTGTATTAGAAGAACTAGCCTACCAAATTTCACAATGTAATTCTTCAAAAAGGGTAGTGGTTAGGTACTAAAAAACTCCAAAAATTGGCAAGTGTGACATTGAATTGGGCTCTATTTTTGGATAGTAAATTATTTTTGAAAATTACAAAACAAATATATGGCAAGGTCTATAGTAGTCATGAATACCATTCCTATGAAGTTTGAGTCATTTGGAGCCAAAACACAAAAGTTATGGCCAAAAATCAGATCAGCATGCAATGTGTGACGCAAAATAGAACAGGTGTTTCTTGCAATCACCTCTATTATGCATATAATTAACTATGGAAAAATATTTATTGTTGGATTTTTAGATTATAATTATTTTGGATGATCAATTTTTATATAGGCCAAAAAAATGAGCTTTTGTAGAAGAAAATTTATAAGAAAATAAATAATACATTTTTAACACACGCACATACACCCTTAAAAAACTGGATTAGAATCTTAGGCAAATGAAGTATATATTACTTTGATACTCAGAAATAAAACACTTTCTCAAATTCATGCACATTGTCAAACAAAAGGTGTAGAAAGCTAAAATTTACCAAATTGGGTTCTACAAAATGAATAAATAATTATATGCATCAATTTTTAAAATGTAATAGTTCATATTATTAGCATACCATTTGGAACATCTTCAAAAAGTTTGGAATCATTCTAATTATTTTGTATTTTTAATCATATCATATTGAACTTTGTATTTTTTAAATTGCTAAAATACAACTTTGAAATTAATTTCCTCCAAACCCAATTTGTTTGAGTTTGATTAGAATTTCCAAGGAAATGCCTTTTCAAATCTCCACTGTAATTCCTTTCATTTCCCAAAATTTATGTTTGCTCTTTTGTTTAAAAGAAGATTACATTTCCTAAATAAAATTTTGACATATTGGAATATTGGGAATTGAAAAATGCAACAAGTATGTCAACTTGTTATTCATCAAGACCCTAGTTTATAAAATATAATTGAGGTTTGTTTCACCCTTACATGTGAATCTTATCCATATAAATGGTGTTTGTTGAATTTGAGTCCAACTAATGAAGTGAAGATAAATAAGTGTAGTTTCCATTCCAACTAATTTTTTTGAAAAATCTATATTTTTCAATCATTTACAAAAATATGAAATCTGGGCCTTTAACCATGGTTGTTAATTTTCTAATTTTAGAGTGACACAACAACTTTGGTTTTTACCACAATGTTATGCACTATAATATACATATGGTGAAAATTTCATATTTTTTTAACACATTCTACATTTGATACAAATTTCTTCCTTTTTCTCTCAAAAAAAGCATCATAATTTCAAGTTTTTCCAAAATCTAAATGCAATAAATTTAAACTTTTTCATTCATATGTAGTCACAAACTAGCAACATACATAGTGATGGATAGTGAGGCTTGAAATCACTTGTCATGGGCCCATCTTTCTAGGCTTAAGTGGATGTAACTTAGTTTCATTTAGTTCCAAAGGAATGAMAAATCCCCCACACAAAGGTATGATTTAACATAARTTAAGTCATTTTTGTACAAATGAGCAAGGGTTTTTTAGGCATTTAAATGCCTAACARCACCAAMAATGATTGGAGAGCACCAAGCCTATWGGAAAAATTTGAAGAAAAATGGGATGATAATGCYAAGTTGTTCCAATTTTTGAAAATGATTTSAATGAAATGATCARTTTTAAATGAAAATCATCCAAATATTTGAATGAAAAGATAGTCCTATCCAAAATATAGATAAACGCTACAGTAGTTGGCTACATCATTTTCAYATATGTTGCYACTTCARCACTTTTTCAAAAACAAAAACAAAAAAACTCCTTGTGAGTAGAGCAAATAATTTGAGCACTCTGTAATCCTATCTTGCTTTTTCTACTCTCTTGCTCATCAGATTTCATATAGGGCATTGTCCTTCGTCATCGGGCGTTTTGCAATATCAAGGGCCGACTAGGAGGGCGGAGCCCGATGAGAAGGCCCTTGATATTGCAAAATGCCCGATGACGAAGGACAATTGCCCGGCATAAACCGTGGCTAGGAAATGAATGTTGGGGATGAACATAAGGGATGAAAATTGCATGCCGGATGAAAAAGATGTGATGCATGATTATGTGGGCAAAAACGCATAATCATACATTATAACTTGATTATGCGGTTGACATAACATTCAGTAGCAAGCATGGTCTCTTCGGTGATGGTGTGGAATATTCCACACCCAACATCCTCTGCATCCTCCACATGTCCAATTAGCTACTGATGAAGGCTGTTGGGTGTGGTATATTCCACACCATCTACTCAAGTCAAGGCAGTGCCAAAGCACGCTACTCAATGTTATGGATTGGAGATCAAAACCCACTCTCAAAACACGGGGGCAATTTGCTGGCCACCGTTTATGTATAGGGCAATGCCCAAGGAGGAGGGCATTTTGCGATGTAAAGGGCCAACAAGGAGGGCAGAGCCTGACAAGGAAGCACTTTATATCGCAAATTGCCCGACGACGAGGGACAGTGCCCGATGTAAATCACAAGCAGGGAAATCGAAGTTGGATGAAACACTTGGGATGAAAAAACAAAGTTGGATGAAGAATACATAATTTGCTTGATTACGCAGGTAAAGTTGGATGAAGAATCCGTAATGCTTGATTACGCAGGTAAAGTTGGATGAAACCCACGTAATCAGGCATTACAGCTAATTGCAAGCAAAACTTTCCCATGAAATGAACGGGTGATTTCCTGGGAGTGGATTATGGAGCTCAAAACCTGCGTAAATCCTGAAGGCAGGCGCATGAATTAGTGATTGAGACATACATGCCATATTTAACTACTTTTGGACTATTCAATGAATTTTGAACTTTACGAGGAAAGATCTCCAGATTATAACATCGGGAGATCTCCCGATGTTTTCATAAATCTCCCGATGTTTTGCATAGATTTCCCGATGTTTTGCATTATCTCCCAATAACCATTTTTTTTCTTCCAATGATTGTTATTAATTTTGGACTTTCAAAAGTCCAAAAGTAGTTAAATTTGGCATATACAGTCATGTAAATTTAGTACAATCATTTCGTGTTGGGATGCCGGCAAGTTAGACAGAAGCTCCTGTGTGTTGGTAGAATATTTAAGCTAAGGSAGAACAGCAGGAGAAGGCAATTAATCATGTGAACTGCAGAATTTTTTTGRGATTCGGCAAGAGCTTGTTGTGCCTGTTTCTTKTTTACTTAACTTACTAATTGCAATCCTTGCAATCATTTAGTTACTTCAGTTGTGAGTCAACCCGGTTGTGATTACACAGCAAAATAAAAATTTTAATSAGATCAATAGTATGCGGGTACRTTTTAGAAAACCAGCTTTGAACGTACCACAAACTGTGCGCACAACCCCCATTCCGCTGCGCATCAATTACACGTCCAGATTCCGATCAAGCTCATTCACGGCCTAATTTTTGATGACAGTGAACATGGCACACGTTAAGCACTTGAAGCCACAGTCTCAATAAAAATTTTCTTAGTTTATGCCTCATAATGCATCTGCAATAGTGCCAGCAATAGTGCCAGCAATAGTGCCAGGCACTATTACAAAACGGGAGGCCCCGTGCTTAAAGCAGCGGGAAGGCCTCACACAACGGGAGGCCCTTGTGTGAGGGCTTCCCACTACACGTGGTTACATTCTTGATCCAAGGGTGGAGATATTGAGTAAACTGGCCATTTACCACAACTCTGATAACCACACAACGAAACCTTCCAATTACCAAACACTAACCGCACGATTCAACTACCAATTCAATTGTGACCAGATCTTGTATCACTGCCCAATGACCGCACACTGTGGTGAAGGGATGCAAGAAATGTTGAACTAGATTTCAACTTCATTGCCTTCAAATTGTAATAATATTTGTAGAAAGAAATCTTTGTTGCATTCCGTTTTCTGTAGGTGGATCTTAACATGACATTTAATAATTATGCCAAATTTCAAAACATGCAAGCCTGTATATTTATGTGGCGAAGGATTTGGATTTTGGGTGTGCGYCGATTGGCATGTTTATTATATGTATATTTTGCGATGTCCTTACTTTGAGGGGTGGATGAATTTTTGATTCTGGATACAAACTTTGTGCATATCACTACAGAACCCTTTTTAATTAGATTTCAGAAGTTTTCAATTCACTTGAAAACTATCAAAGAAAGGGCAAAAGTGGTTTGGACAGAATTGTCCGTATTTGGTGACGTTATAAGTTATACGTAGGACTATTCTGCAAATATAACAAAGTTACCATACCTAGTCATGTGCATGTACTTGCATTTGAAGCACAGCCGCACAAAAAACTATGCTGAATCCCCCCCTTGCCTGTGTCAAGTACAAGGGAGACACTTTAATTTGTAACATGTTTTCCATCCTTAAAACTTCACTGATATCATGGAACCAAGGACCAAAAGGCATGACCATGTTGTAGTACCCACAGAAGTTCAGCTCATTTGCTCTAAAATTGCTAAAACTTTATAACATATTCTCATGACTACAATGTCGTTCATAAGGCCTGGATGAGATGAGCGCTTGCACAAAATAATTTCAAAGTTCATCGGCTGAAATAGCATTTTTGTGCAATGAAGTGTTCAGACCTAGGGTTTGTCCATTTCTTCAACCCCTAAGAGTGTATTCATCTATAGAGCATCATCAAAAATTAATCACCATGAAGTAATTTCTTATGTTGACATGGAAGTACTTTGAAAGGATGAAAGATTGGACAAGGGTGTCTTTGTTCACGCTTTCTCTAGATGCTCATCTGAAACAAGCCTAAGTCCCATTTTAAGAGCTAAAAATGATTCCAGGTTTATAATTTGAGAGGGAATTACATGGCCCAATGCTTGGAAGAAGAAGAACTTCATCCATTCTTTAAAGGCTAGCTAACTTGACCCACACAAACAGTGGAGTTGGATATTGAGCTCCCGCATGAATCCACATTTTTCAAACTTTGTCATACCCCACACAAGCACACAATCAAGTTGAATGTGAACAGATGATGAAAAGATGGATTATGCTAACCCCCCCCCCCCCCCCCCCCCCCCCCCCCCCCCCCCCCTTTCCCCTATGTTGAGTTGTTTTGGGCATAACTTTTGATCCCAAGCACGGATTGAAAAAAAATTTATATTTCCATGAAGCTAATTATTTTTTCTATTTACAAAAAGAGTTTCAAAAAATCAGGACAAAAATTGAGACCGTAGGTACATGCCCGAAATCTACCTTGTCCCCCCGAACTCCCGAAGGGACAAATGGTCCTTTAGAGGTTAAGTTCCTAATTTACAATCATTATATGGTATTCTACATATTGTATGATATGTGCACAGTTGATGTCAAGAGAGTTGTTAACTTTTAAAGTTTGGGTTTTAATTAGAAATGAAAAATTTGGTGCCATATGGCAAATTTTATTAAAATGGCGATATTCCATTATTTTTGGCATTTTTTACAGTTCAGATCGCACAATCTGAAATCCAAATCTGTCATAGATTTTTGGAATCTACACATGTCCTAGATCTCTTAAATCTACAACTGTCTTAGATGTTTCAGACCGCACGGTCTAAAATCAAAATAAGTCATAGTTTTTTTACATCCACATCTGTCATAAATGTCTAAAAATCTATACTTGTCCTAGATGTCACCATCACAGTTCAAACTGCACGAAGTTGCTGACTGAAAATGGCACATGGAATATTGCCAATTCAATGAAATTCGCGAGTTACCCTAGTTTGAACAAGCTAGATCCACTTAATCTCTTTGCTGACAGCCCTTTGAATTCTACTGTAGATAATAACACCAAAATTAACATGCAGTGCAACCCTTTCCTCGATGTGCTTCTGAGTTTCTTCCCGTGCACATGCAAACTCACAGTCACTTCCAACTCGTTTTCAAGCTGTCTGTAAATATATATATTCATTGTATATATTTATTCACTAGGTAGCTAGGTTGCATGCAAGCAAATACCTCGCGCCGTCCCATTCCAATCACAGGGGTCTCATATGCAGTTCCCGGTGTTAAAATTCCCGGTGAGTCTCACTTTTAGCGGTGTTTATACACTGAGGAACACCGGGATAAGTGAGACTCACCGGGAATTTTAACACCGGGAACTGTATACCGGGAACTATATACCGGGAACTGTATATGAGAACCCTGTGAATTCTGAGGTCAATTYGTAATTAATATCATGAATTTTGTTGAAATGATCGATCGTGTGCTGCAAAATACTCACTCAGTCTAGCTACTTAGCTACAAAATGATCGATTATCCAAGCTGAACAAGCTAGGGGAACTAGGCTAGCTAGCTAGGAGACTTAGTTTGAATTGAATTGTTCAAACTAAGTCGGCGTTTTTTCATATTAATTTCAACCAAGTGGTGGATCGGAGGAGAGATGCGTCGAAACATCAGATTAATTCCACGAGCTGATGGATCGAATATTAATTGTTGGGACCGATCGACGATATGGGAGTTCGAGATCGAGGTGAGCCACTCCAGCATATATTAATTTTCAGCTGAGAATTGAAATGATCGATCGATCGCATGGACCATAATTATAATATTTAATATGGATCGAGTCATGGAAGTTCAGAGCCTGAGGTCGAATCGAGTCGCGGTTCAATTCTAAGAAGGTAACTTAATTAGCTTCATTGCAAATATATATTAATTTGCAACGATAGCTCCAGAAACAGAGTAATCAATTCATCGACATACAAAGCTCTAATTAATAAGTAGCTAGTACGGCCAGTATAGATTTAAGCACTTCAGACTGATCGCTCGATCGCCCTGCGGCTCATCGAGAAGTGCCAATGTTAACGTTGTGGATCGATTTATTCAGGCAACGCAACAAACCTGAGATTTTGGTCTTTCTTTCTTTCTCTAACTTTCTGTAATTGTAAAAACTAGTGCGAGCTTGTTTCTTTTGATGTATATATGATCAGTTGTTAATTTTTTGAGAACATTAATGATGTAATTAAGTTGCAGCCCATGCATATATACTCGATCAGTCTACTTCCATGTCTCAATGAGAGTAATTTGGCTGSTCGTGGGTGGGTCTGGTACATATGGCAATTCAAACTTCTGTTCAAAATATATATTTCAGAAACGAAGGCCAGTCAGAACATGTTTTATTCATATTCCCGGAGCTCTCAAAACTAGGATTGGCTACTGAAACTGCCTCATTTCACTGAAATCTGCCATCTTCATGAATACGATTTCGTGATGATGCACACGAAATGCCAAGTTCAACTGAATGTTCACAGCAACAATATTGTCACTGTCTCTATTGACGACATGCACCGGCATAAGCTGTAATTATTCAATGTGGGTACCCAAGAATATGTTGCTTTTCACTACAAAACAATATGCGGAAGAAATCTTCTCAACTTGAAAATCCAGTGATCCACACCTTGTTTGCGGTTTTGTAGTTTTATTTACAATTTTTGGGGTAGTTAGCTAAAATGTCATTTTGAAGGGCATTTTTCATGCAAAGGGGTAGAGGTGCCCTTTAAATTTAGCTTTGTAAAGATACAACGGACCTAAAAGATTTGATAAATGAATTCATTGGGTTTTAGGGTTAAATGTAGAAACAAAGAATGCATCCATGGTAAAATTATTGTAACTACCTTGGTCATGTTCTTCTAGAGTTAACCTTGAAATGTTATTGAAGACATAAAATTATCCAATTTTTTACTTGGAGTTGCTTGAGTACATTTTCAATGAATACTCTTGCAAATCCTCTTATTAAAAAGTTTTCTAAGAAGAAGATTCTTAATGCACATATCACACTTGTAGGGTATTTTGATCATTTCTTGCTATCTACTCTTGATGTCAATTTTAGTAAGAAAAATGATTAAAAAAAAATTGAGTCCACTTAATAAAATGAAACTTATCAAGTACAAGTTTCTACTCCAATTGGAAAATTAAAAGACTCCTTAATCTCAATATTTTAGAACAATATGAATTTTAAGCCCATAACCATGGTTTGTTGATTTTTTTAATTCTACAATGACACAATAACTTTGGTTTATACCATGATATTTAAGACTACAATATGCATCTATGAGGAAACTTTCAGATTTCTCTAATATGATATGTACTTGATATAAAGTTTCTTCTTCTTGTTCTTAGAAAAACCTTAGTAATTTTAAATTTTCTCCAAAAACTTTCAATGTTTTTTTACTATTACTATAAAAGATGGAGGTTTGTCTTTCGAGTGGATAGTCATACTTAATTAATTCTCAATTGGTTCATTCTCTAATTGTTTTTGTACATGAGAATTTGTGGGGCTCTCTCGCTATTCATATTTTTTAAAAGCTCGCACTGTGGCAATCAATATGGGATATTGCTTCCATAGGCATTCAAGACTTGTATTTTGTATTTGAATTTTGTATAATATTCAATATTGTATTTCAATATAATATCCCATATTTGTATTTCATATCATATTTGGTACAATATTTTAGTATTTGTATTCCATATTGTGTTCAATATTATAGTATTCAATATTTGTACTCCATATCATACTCGTATTGACGCCATCAACGGCTACTAGTTTTTCCACAGATAAATACCATTGGAGGGTGGGGGAATTTATTTTAAAACCAAATCAATGCCTCTCCTTTTTTCCACAAAGAGGGGTGGGGTAATTGCCCAAAATAGAGTGTTTTCATCATCATAGGAGATAGTAATAGACATATGAATTCATCCCAAAAAAATGAATGAAAAATATTTTTCATTCACATGTGAAGTAATATGCTCTAAAAATGTAGAGGCTCTCAAACCGCTCACATCCTCAAATGTATTCTTTGTGTGTACATGATGTTTTTTCATAGCCTTTGGTCATGTGCAAACAAATGTACATTTTAGGAGGTGGGCGATTTTAGAGACCTATGTCATTTCAACTTCAAATTGTTTAGAACTAGTGATTATGAGATGAGGACCATGTAGACAAAAATATTGATTTGTCTACATGTAAATGATTATCTAAATTTTAATCAATGTACTAACTAGTGGTAAGGTAAAACAACCCATTACATACCAAATGAGGAGTTTGCCCTCATGTCATTGCTGAAATCGTCTAATTTTTTTCCCACATGTGGACAAGTGATAGAAAAAATGAGAGCAGTTGAAACTATATTTTTTGGACAAAGTGTGAATTTGTTATGAATTTATGAAGTGTTCCACCCATCACGGTTTCTAGACTACCCCCAAACCAACTAGAACTGTATCTCAAATGTACACCACCATTACAATTTTGACCACAATGGGGCCTACTCCAATTCTGACCGCAACGGGATGATTTACCTTACTTGAAATCTGGAGGAACAGACAAAAACCATGATTTACCTTACTCCACCAACGAGCTCATTCTAACCTGCAAAATACGCGCAATCTTGGTGAGCCAAGAATAAGCCATGTAAGATCCTCCATGTGGTGTGGCATAGAAAAATTCTGCCTTCAAGTTACGTAGCAAGTTCTGATGCTTCTCATTTGTATGATCCTAATTACATCTGAAGACAATCTCCTTTGCAATGAGCCCTCCAAGACTATTCTTCACATGTAGACAAAAATATATTATTTGAGAAAAAAAAAATTTTGAATTTAATTTTGAATTTTTGCAAATTCTTTTTTTGCTGCCCACCAAGTTTAGTTCTGGGTTTTTTCATGGTATAACTATTTCTCCCATGCACCAATTGAAATGAAGTAAAAGATGAGGATGCCTTTAATCAATAAAAGATGGATTGTTCAAAGTAAAAGTTGAATGCAAAGTAAAAGATACCTAATTGATAGTATATAAACTCTTGTAAGCTAGTTGCCAATTTTTATTTTTATTGAGATTCCTTTATCATTCTTTATGAAATTGTATCCATATTGGCTCTCAACAAAGTTACTAGACCAATCCCTAGTTCCCTACCAACTAATCAAGTTGTATTGAAGAATAAAATTATCATAAAATAGTTCATAATATCAAAGATGCCTTCTTTTATTCAATCGTTTTACGTAGTACAATTGCCAACAAAGGACTCTACATCAAAAGGACAGAGTATGGCTTCGACAATATTTTATGATGAGCATCCAAAATTACAAAGTCTTGGAAATCTACATATAAGAAGTACATCACCTTCAAATTCTCCAAACATTGAGGGTGTTGAAACACTTGAACTTCCAGTACCGTCATGGTCAAATTGTAGAAATCTAAGCACAAAAACAACGCAAAGGAGCACCAAAAAAATGAAGTATAAAAAAACACTTGCATTTTTTACATGGCATAATATTTTGTTTCAAAAAACAAGAACTTGAAGTACTCTAGGTGAAGAGTTATACAAAGTATCATTTAGGATCCCATTTCCGAAAACAATAAATATTTTTATGTATATATAAAGAAATTTATTTTTATAAAATTTATAGATTTATTTATTCTACCACAAGAGAATTAGAAAATAAGTGTGAAAAACAAATCATTTCAAATTTCAAAAATAGTAATGTTTATTAAATTAATCTTTTATTTTAATTTCAAAGTTGCATTTCAAAAAATCAACATCAATGACATAGTCTAATTTTATAAACAAAATAATATAGCCTTTTCACTTTGGAAATGACAAAGTCTAGACTAAAATGTGATTTTGAAGGGCATTTTTCATGCAAAGGGATAGGGGTGCCTTTTGAATTACCTTGTAAAGATGCAACACACCTCCATGTAAAAACAAAGAATGTATCCATGGTACAATTTGTTTTGGTCATGTTCTTCTAGGGTCAACCTTGAACCGTTATTGAAAACATAAAATGTCCTTTGAGTGACTTCACCCAAGAGCATAGGATGGGAAAAAAAAATTTGTCATCCAATTTTTTACTCGAAGTTGCTTGAGTATATTTTCAATGACAATGAATACTATTGCAAATCCTCTTATTATGAACTTTTCTAAAGATGAAGATTCATAATCCACATATCACACTTGTAGTGTATTTTGATCAATTCTTGCTATTTAATCTTGATATGAATTTGAGTGAGAAAGATGATATTTTTTTGAAATTGAGTCCAACTAATAAAATGAAGCTTATCAAGTGCAAGTTTCTACTCCGATTGAAAAATTGAAAAATTCCTATCTCAATATTTTACAACAATATGAATTTTAAGCCCATAACCATGGTTTGCTGATTTTCTTAATTCTACAATGCGTGCTACAATGACACAATAACTTTGGTTTATATCACACTACATTATACATCTATGGTGAAAAATTCAGATTTTCTAATGTAGTGTGTATTTGATATGAAGTTTTTTCTTCTTTTTTCTTTAAAAAAATCTCAATAATTAAAAACTTTCCCAAAAACTTTCAATTTTTTTAACTTGTACTATAAATCTATAATAAATGGAGGTTTGTCTTTTGAGTGGATAGTCACGCATAATTAATTTTCAATTAGTTCATTCTCTAATTATTTTTTTACATGATAATTTTTGAAAAGCTCGTGTGCTGTTAATCAATGTGAAATATTGCCACTAAAGGCATTGAGGACTTGTATTTTGTATTTGAATTTTGTATCATATTCAATATTGTATTTCAATAAAATATTCCATATTTGTATTCCATATCATATTTTGTACAATATTTTAGTATTTGTATTCCATATTGTATTCCATATTTGTACTCCATATTGTACTCGTATCAATGCCATTAACAACCACTCGTTTTTCCACAAATGAATTCCATTGGAAGATGGGGGAATTTATTTTAAAACCAAATCAATGGCTATGCTTTTTTTCCCAAAGAGGGGTGGAGTAATTGCCACAAATAGAGTGTTTCCATCATCACAAGAGATTATAATAGACATATGAATTCATCCCAAAAAAATGAATATAAAATATTTTCCATTCACATGTGGAGTAACATGCTCTACAAATATAGAGTCTCTAAAACCGCTCACATCCTCAAGTGTATTCTATGTGTACATGTTGTTTTTTCATAGCCTTGGGCCATCTACAAACAAATGAAAATTTTAGGAGGTGGGTGATTTTAGAGCTTTGTGCCATTTCAACTTCAAATTTTTATAACTAATTCCACAAAGCTCCAAAAACTGTAAAACAATTGGGACTAGATGCCAATTTCACTTGTCTTTTTAGGAAATTTGAATGAAATTATCTAAAGAAGCTTTGCCTCCCCAAAAGTCAATTTCAGCTTTTAGGTGGGCAATCACTGGACATGTTGCCTTAACCTCTCAGCACCCAACTCATGTTTACTAAAATCCGGACCCTTCTCTATTCATTGCAATCAAACTATCATTTAAAAAGAGATCCACATAGATTGACTATCCCGATTGGTAATGGAGACAAGTCTTGGAGCTAGAGGGAAAGAAACATGTCCTTTGACCATACCGTTGAAAAGATTATAATGGTCAAACAAGAAAATCTTTCAATTTGGAGAGGCCATATTTGAGGCATTGGGGCACTTAGGGGTTAAGGTAGAAACACCCATTAGCGCACTTGTTCCCAATCTTGTACCCTAGACTCACCTAATTGTGTCTGTAGACTTTGGTTAATGTGTCCTCCGAATGCTAAAATCTGATTGGTTGACACATTTGAAGGACACATACTTAACTTTGATTTGCTAACTACTGAGTTTGGCAGATTTCAGATTTAGGTCCACCTATGGGACAATTTCAATGGTACAGGGAGCCTGCACTTTGAAAAATCATAGAAATTACATACTACATCCAAAAATCTAATTTTTTTTTAGTATTCATGATTTTTCCTCGCTAATACTAAAAAATACTATTTCTAGGAGAATGTGCCTCCAACTGTGCTGAATTGCTTATATTGACGGTTTTGGGTGCTTCCACCTTAGTTGCAAACAATGGCAGCAAACCGAGTGAATGCCCAGTTCGGCTTGAAATTCGTGGTCATGGGCCCGTCCTTCCGGGGGTAAAGGAGGCCTGCCAGCTCTGGGCCCCATCTCCGTCACCATCACCATCCCCTCGCCCGAAGGTCAACCCCCAAACACCGCTCGAGCAAGACCCCCCCCATCCCAGAAAAAGCAAGAAATGTAAATGCCCACGCGGTGTTCGTCTCCCGATTCAACCCCGTTTCTCCTTCTCGGTCTTCTTCACTTCGTCTTCCTCATCGTGCTTGCATTCCGACTGCAATCCCCCCTCAAAGCCAAGCCAAGCCAAGCCCCCTCCAACTTTGCTAGGGCGCACACACACACACACGCAGACACAACACACAGACAGACAGACACAGATACACAGAGAGAAGAGGTTATTACACCCAAGTCGGTAACCAACTATCAAACCATGGGACACAAGAAAGGTGCGCAGATCCGGAGCAATGGAAGTCCTTAAAACAGGCACTCACTCGGGTGATCCTTTCTTTGGGTTTCATGTTTTTGGGTTCCATGTTTTTGTTGTGTTTCCTGTTTTCTGTTTCGAGATGTGTGAGTGGAGGTGTGTTTGGTGGTGCTCTTGGTGATGCTCCTGGCGTTGGCTATGGAAGTCTGGAGCTTCGGAGGGATCCGATTTCGAAGGGAGTCTTTGGTTTGGTTTGATTTGTGGGGTTGATTTTGTTCGGGTTGGTTGGTTCGTGGTGGTGGTGGTGGTGGTGGTGGAGAGGGATCCAACCGACTGACTGACTGTTGGGGGTGTTTGTGGAAGGAGCGCTTGCTTGCGTCGGCATTTGGGTTTGAGAGGTTTGAGAGGTTTGAGAGGTTTGAGAGGGGTTTGAGAGGGGTTGACTTTTGGGTGTGGATGTGGGGGTAATAAGTGAGTTTCGGTGGTGGTTGAGGGATGGTCGTGCGTTGACTATGATTTTTGTTGTGTTTGGGAAGTGAGATTTTGGGTGGGAATGGGTGAACTGTCGGTATTCGGAAACGGCGTTTCGGAGGTGAAATGATGTTTTGGAAGTGCTTTTGGAGTACGAGATCGACGGAGCTTTTTCCGTGGGAATGGGTGAACTGTCGGTGTTCGAAAATGGTGTTGGTGGTTCTTTCGATTCAAGAGAGATTAATAAATTCTTTGGGTTCGGGTATCGAGTAGGTGAATTGCAGGGGAAGGGAGTCYGTGGAATCGGYAGGCGTGAAATTCTGTATTGGAAACGGGCCATGGCGAATAGTCTGGKTTTCTGCTGCTGCTGCTGCTGCTGCTTAGGGGATTGCTTCCCCTGAAATGTACTTCTCTGTGACATGTTCTCTTCATAGAACATACGAAACAGAAAAACYTAATGGAGTGTGGGTTGMKGTGCAGGTCAGAAATGAGTGGGTTCCGCAAACCAAGCCAGTCTCCAACTTGGTGGAGAGAATTCCACCGCCATCAATTAGGTCTTGATCAGAAGGTAACCCAACCTAAAAGCCACACGGAGCATAGTTACTATCATTAGAATGTTACACAATTTTCAAGATTCTTTGTAGCAAATTAAAGAGTCTTTCCTCGTACCAGAGCATGCAAAAGTGATTAGGGTTCTAGGTTTCGTCCGTAGAAGGGCTCAAATCAACACAAATTCGGATGTCGATACATTCTCAAGATAAATGAATGTAGTAGCACTCATTAGGCAAGGTTTTTGGGTATGGCATATAGGTCATGTAAAGTCCCCATTCATCATATAGTAAGGGCGAGGTTCCATTCACCACACATGGGAAGCTGGAACCGATCCCTACAACAATTTAGAAACGTGCATCCTCTAAATGTTTGCACATTTATTTTGGGTTAAATCTCAAATTCAATCGCGAAAAACGAAACGTCAGTAGATGAAGTATCTTCACACTTAGCACAAGTCTAGTCTAAGCTCACCCCGTATGGTRAATGGAGCCTCTGGTGTACTGTATGGTTARTGGAGTCTCKACCTTMGTTCTTGCAGCTCTGCTGCAKGATTTTGTTCTGAATCCCGATTTCCTCCTKTGGGAAGCTAGCCATGAGGAKTWYCTTACCGTTCACTGGTGATCCACGGACTGATCCATTGTGTGRATTGCACTTCTCCTGGTCCTCAAATTCAMTTGCGAAAAACGAAGTGTCAWTAGATTCAGTRTTTTCGCACTTAGCACCAATCCAATTTCACCTGTATGGTGAATGGAGYCTCTAATGTACWGTTGGTTAATGGAGCCTCTCCCTTTCTTTTTGCAGCCCTGCAGGATTATGTTCTGAATCCCCAAAGATGTGAGTTCCTCCCCCCTGGGAAGCTAGCCATGAGGAGTACCTTACGTGATCCACGGACTGATCCCTTGTGAAATTGCACTTTTCCTGGTCCTTGAATTCGGTTTGGGGAATTCAAATCATGGGGGCCAAATGCACCAAATCTCCCGAGAACCGTTCCCGCACCTCCTCTCGGTTTGGAAATACCAGCCGTGGCCCGTCACCCAAACCTTCTCCTGCTCGCAATCATGGGAAACGGATGGGCTTTGCAGAGGTGTCCAGTATGGGTGCGACGCCGCCTCGGTCTTCGGAAGGGGGCTGGGGCTTGAAATTCGCAGATATGAAGTCTCAGGAGCTTTCTCCCACTGGRGGCCCGGAGTACAGGAGTAAAGCCGAGAAGCGGAGGTTGGCAAGATCGTCCTCTACCAAAGGCACCTCTGTCAAATCCTTCACCTCCATTGTTGCTAAAAAGGGTGTATTGAAGGTGARAATCTTCKCCCAAGTTATTGCTGAKTGCAGTTATGAAATATCCCTCGGTTGTTGCAAGGAAGGGGGTCTTGCTTGCATGTCTTCAGGTTTTGTCCTGTCATGGAATTTTATAGTGATGGTTGTAAGAGTTTTAAAAAGGAATGTAGGTTACGTTTGGACTGAATTCACTTTTAATATTGATACTAAAAATAGTAGTGCGAACTCCACTCCTAATACTAGTGTGAATGGATCATAAGGCTTCTTCTAATTCTCTCAGATCTGTATACTCCACTGTTGCCAAAAAGTTCGAATTGACAAGGGTGTGAGATTGTTGACAACCAATACAAGTCAGTTGCTGATTTCCATCAATTGCTGCGAAGTAGTAGGATGCATTAAAGGCTGTCTTGGAATTTAGCGTTTTCATGAAATTCGATTTCTTTTTCTAGTTTTAAGGGTACATCAACTATTGCCCAAAACGGTGCATTTAAGGTGCCACTGTTGATACCAATCTCAATTTATTTGCTGAGCTCAGTTGCTGATTTCYATCTATTGTTGCAAAGAAGCGTGCATCGAAGGGATATCCCCATATATAGTAATAAGTCATGAAATTCTCCAGGCCTCTTCTAGTACAAGACCACACTCTTATGCCTATTTAGTTGTTGTCCATTTTCTTTCGAGTGATYTTTTTCCTGCACCAATCAACTTGCGACCCCTCAATTAGGGAATCCAGAGACTTGATGACAACACTGTTCTTTCTAATGACAGTTAGCTTGCCCAATTTATTTTGGAACCCACAGTCAATGATACTCACGTTTTATGACGGTGTGGATGACGCAGTTTACCGAAGTGCTGAGGGGAGCAGGAACGGTGGGACTTGGAGCCTTCGACACATTTAGCTCTTCAGTGGCCAATGTGAAGCACCGAGGGGGAGCCGTCGCCAAGGGCAATAAAATTGGCATTTTGGCCTTCGAGGTGGCCAATACCATCGTGAAGGGATGTAATTTGAAGATGACGTTGGGCGAAGAGGATATGAAAATATTGAAGGAGGATGTTTTGGTCTCCGAGAGTGTTCAACGCTTGGTTTCCAACAACCCGTACGAGCTCTTGTTGATTGCTGCTGCGGACAAGAGGTGGGCCAACTTGGATATTTGTGTAAATTGTGTAAATTGTTTAATTGCTCTTCTTATTCCTGGTCATGCTTGAAACCCTGCATAAGCCACAATACATTYTAGCTCACAATCCTAAGCCCAATTGATTCTCACCCGTGGACGATGCACGTATGCACAGCCTACCGCATCCATAGTGGCTGGTGGCCCTCGACACCTCTCAAGGTGCTGGTCTTGCTACCAGAGTTTCCTCCTACTAACTGGAATCGTCATCCTTAACAGCATACTTGGGATGGGAGCATGTAGCTTCCCAATGATATACTAACTCATTAAGGCAGAGGAGTACTGACAGCACCCTTTCAAGTGCTGATCCAGATTTGGGAAGGGTTTGCACTCTTTGAAATATTTTTTAGTCAATTTTCTATAAAAGAAGCTTGGAAGTCGCAACAAACCCTTTTTTGATTCGTGTTTTCCAAACTCTTATGGAATCAGCTATGAGCTGTTGAAGTTGGAATAGAATAGTATTCTAAAAGTGCCCTTAAGTACTCTTTTGGAATTAGTTGTGAGTTTTTGAAGTTGGAATGGCATAGTACTCTAAAAGTGTCCTCACCTTGAGATGTTCGCCAGTGAACATTTCAGATGCCTTTCAACTGTACCACATTTGGAGCCCTGTTTGGTCCTTGAAGCTTTAGAGCGTCTCGTCATCATTGAGGCTCCAAATCTTTAATGATATTTTCTCGGGTTTGACGACTTTTATGTAAATGTCAGCAAACGTGACTGGGACTTTCATGTTGGCAGGAACGAGCTCAAAGTGTTTACTGACGAAGTTGTGAGGTTCGGCAACCATTGCAAAGATTCGCAATGGCACGGCTATGACCGAGTCTTCCGGCGGTGAGCATGCTATCATACTTCGTAAGTTGGTAGTTTTCTTGTGTGTATGGGTTCCCACTTTATGACTAGTCTCCTGTCCAATCAATCTTGTTGTAATTTTATGTCCAATATTCCACTTAGAAAGTGGAGGTGCTCTGCAGCCTGTTCAAAGAGACGGAGATTCTAAGACTCTCTAGCGTGGATGCGGATAGGATCATGGACGATTTGATGATTCTTGCTCAGAACACTGCGGTAAAGCCTAGTTCCCTAAACCTACAACGACAACTTCAACATCGGAGCACGTTCGCCCCAAAACAAGTCACCTGCCAGGATACACATGAAGCCAGCCATGGAGCCACCGCCCTTTGTTCCTTCCGACAGGAGTGTTTCCCCACCCCCTTTTGGAATGTTCTCCGACACCAAGTTCACAGAAGGGCTAGCCCAGCAATTGTACCCGAGGAAGGAGCTTTCTCAGGAGGATCAGGAGATGATATACAACCTAGGGAGTGATTACACTCCACGAAAACTGATACCAGGTCTCAGCAAGTCACTGGAACCAGACCACAACAGAGCTGCTTCGAACAACAAAGATTATCGCAAAACCAGTAGCCACTCTCAAGCTAGTACAAACCAGCTTCAAGAGGGTCCTCTTTACCGGCCTCGGAACCGCATTAAACCGCTCGGGGTTAGCACACATGAGAGACACAGCCCTCAATCTCTCCAGCATAAACGGCCCTGAGGTATTTGGTTGATGTTCCCTGTGTATGTTGTTGTTTGCTGTTGCCCCTTTTTTTGGATGATTCTAGACACTCTCTTAGAGTCGCTGTTTCTCTTTTCTTTTCTTTTCTTTTCTTTTCTTTTCTTTCCTTTTATTTATGTTCAGGTTGGGTTGCCAAAGTAGCCTCCTGTAACTACTGGTATAGATCACAATGACCGACCGTGTGTGTGTGGGTCGTTTGTAGCAAAACAAAAAAGGTATGTAAGGTATGTTAGCTTGTATCTCAGAGTTTTTTTTCCTTCTGTTGTAGGGGTTATATATATACTGTATATTCAATGCCAATGGCTTTTAGCCAGAGTTTCACTGTTGGTGGACTGAAACTGCTGCTGCCCAAATGTGCTGCCCAAATGTGACTTCTATGAATGTTATTTCATGTATTCTTTTTCTTGATTTGAAACAACTGATGATTTTATTCCACCGCAAATAAAAAGTACGACAGCCAGGCTACACGGAAGGAAGCTGGACAGAGTAGGTGATTTGTTTTTAGCTTTTCAAAGTGAAAGAAATTATATTATGAGGATTTCCGGCACTTCAGAAGGTCGCAGTATCCATTACTGTGAAATTATTGGTTTCGGAACATGCTCACTTATCGATGAAGAACAAAAACAATAAAGTTCAATAAGGAAGAGGACACGAAAAATACTGGCATAATCGGAAGAGCTGCTGTGGCAAGCACAAATTTCTCGAAGTGAAAAATAGCCGTAATTGTGAACTTGCTTGTAGGAGATGGCAAATACTGAGACTTCTTGGAGTCTGAAGTGTGCTCAAATAATGTACGCTGAAGTAGTGTCCGTAGTTTTTGATGTAGTGATTAGTTACATCCGCAGTTGCCTACCAAAGACTCCAACAATTCTAAGTAAGGGGATTCCAAAAATACAGATGTGTGTTTTCATTAGGCCCGCGCACATTAGGCTTGTCGTACGTGAGGGTGCAAAAATGCGGGTTTGCTCCCTCTCGCCCTCACACCCTCACAATGCAGAGCTCACCAAAACTTCGACCTCCAGCTCTCACGGATTACTTACTATGGTTTTTATCCGCGAGAGAAAAGGACCTCTTCTTTCATGCGGCAGGGAGTTTCTTCTTCTCTGTGCTGGGCCTCCACTGCGACAGAGAGCTTGTTTGAGAGCGATCCTCTATTATTACCACAAACGGGCTCAAGAAAGCGCCTACAAGAATTTCAACTACTTCTACAAAGCAATGCTAGGTGGGGCCCCCCTATCATGTAGGATGTCTGATCCAGCCCTCACCGGTCCTCATGTACGCAACCCTATTAACTTAGTAATAAGCTGACTCTGGACCACAATCAAGTAAGGAAACAAGATGACCCAACCTCTGACTGTCTTGCCCCCATTACCAATACAATCGAACTAGCTTCCAAACCCACAAGCACTCATCACCAATACATTGCTCACCCATCACCATGATTTTTTAAACTTGTTAGTCATGGGACAAAGAACAACGGTTATGGGTACCATTATAGGTCACGCCCATAGAGACAGTCTTTTTAATGGGTGATGCTACCTTTCTCTAGAAATAAGCAGCTATAAATATACGAAAATCCTAAGTATTGTCTCAATAGGACTTTAATGGCCAAGGACCAAAGGAAAAAGGGCTTTCTAACCAAGTTGCAATTTTGTTTATACCACAATGCCACACATGACTCAAAGGACTCAAAAATGTTTGAGGAATGACTTTCAAAGTTGGAATAGAAACAAAGAATGAAAATATTCAACTTGTCAAGGGATAATTCAAGAGTCCGCAATGGGCACTAAGCAACAACGTTTTTAATTATATGGTAGTTCCTATGACTGTTGCACATGTTTAGACTATCATATTCACAAAATTTGTTTGTGAAAGGACCACAAATCAAGGAATATTTCAACCATTTTTTTCTTTTTAAAAGTACATTATAGGATATCAAAGCAAAGACTTGTAGCTTCTTGATGTTGTTCTTAACAAGGAAACTAAGTCCATTTTGACTCTAATATGGCTCTACTATTTTCCTACAAGTTTGCAATGGTAATCAAAAAGAGTCTCTCACGAGTATAGAATAATGTAAAAAACACTTGAAGGTATTCATCAAATATATGAGGGAACTTTGTGCAAAACATGAAGGTTCCGCCTCCAATGAATGCTTAAATTGTTTTTTAAATAGACAATCCACGCTATACCCAAAAGGATGATTTCTAGGGTTGATGTTCCAAACCTTTTAGCAAACTTTATGTAGTTCTACTTTTCTATCTCTTACATCCATTTATCATTTCCCTCCGTTTCATCAAATTGGTTGTAAATGAAGGTTCTTTCTGTAAAAATCCGTCTTCTAATTTGCACGAATGAGAAGTTATTGGATCTGAACATCACTGTGAAGCAGGATATGTACAGCTTAGTTGTGAATTGTAATGCCCGCAATTTTAACAGACGCTTGGAGCTGCTGAGGGGTTTGTTTTCCTGTACTTTGCAAAGTAYTAAAAAAAATACTAAAAACTGTGGCCAGGTCAAAATCAGGGCTTGAAATCAGTGTCACAAATGTGCCCGATGGAAATGCAATATGAAAATAATCTCACCRTRATCTACATGATTCAAACTGGCAATTGTATAATGGATGTAGACAAAGTTAGGGTAGTCTGTAGTGCAAGCATCGAGAAAGTGTCACTCCACCCTCCTCATCAGTAAAGGCAATCATTTTAACATTGAAAATAAAAATGCATGATTCACACTTCAACAACTTGCATCCATCCACATTACATCAATTCTGGGCAGAACCAACGAAGTTTGACGAATTAGGTCATAGGAACCACTCAATTAAACCCGATTTGGGTTTTACTGCACCTTAAGAGATGAGTGCAGTACATCACTACCGATATAATTCCAGGTACAAATGCAGCACTTCCCAAGCGTATGTTTAACTAATAAACTAAGCACTCAGAAAGAGTTTCGATAACACGAACTGGAGAGCCCTTCGGACATCAACCATTATTTTTTTAACATACACCACCTATGCTTGATCCGTGACCCCTTTGTCCTGTACTAAACCGGTTCATGTCACGCAGCAAAACCTAGCTCAACCTTGTCAGCTAGATGGCTCTCCCCCTGGTAATAATCTAAACCCTCCTTTCAGGTATATACACGAACCCTTGACAAACCTCCAAAACCGCACACTAACATACCTCAACTCCCCTCACCAACACCACATCCCTCGCTTGCAAGCTCAACAAACTCACACCAGAAGATGTACTCTTCTCCACACCTTGAAACTCTCGGAAGGAGTCATGACAGAAGAACTGCTCATGATCACCAAACAATGAGCATGATCACTGAGTCAAAAACTTGAAAACCACAAACCAGAAGACCAGCTCTTCTCCATAGCCTGCAAGTCTCCGAAGGAATCATGACAGAAGAACTGCTCATGATCACCAAACATAGAGCACGATCACTTCAGAAGCTCACCGAACCAGAAGATGAAGTTCTCCAGAGACTTCGATTCTCGAATGGAGTCATGACAGAAGAACTGTACACGATCACCATGACGGCTGGAATTGCAAAATTGCAAACAAATCACAGATGAGATTTGATTCGCAGTGTCGATTCATTWCACGAGGGATGGAGTCGTAGGAGGATTTGAGCTAATGATCACAGTGGATGTGTAACCATGGTCGCGCAGCAGCGACTGCGGACGCCGAGGGCTGAAGAGCGCGTGCACCGCGCGCGTGAGGTCCACCCAGATGATAGACGGCAAGCAGCTGAGGCAGCCGTGTGTGCAGCCATGGACGCAGCCATGGCCGGGAAGCTGCGCATTTGCAGGACTCCACAGAGTCTCAGCCTCAGTGGGATTGCTGGTGAGCTTGGCCCAATAGCGTGCGAAAAACTGRTCCGGGGGTGTTTTCTGAGGGGACGTCGGGAGCAGGTACGCTCTCGCAGCTTGCTCCACCAGTCGGTTTTTGATTGCGGGGCGGTCGCTGCCACTCCAAATYACGTCTTCCTCCGATTTCTCATCTTCGCCCTCCAGCAACGGGCGCTTCGGCTTCACGGGACTGCCGGGACGACTGCTTGCAGCAGGCAGGAGATCCCGGAGGCTCGTGTAGGAAAGGTGCGCGTTCTCCTCGTCGAACTGCGTGAGTTCGGTTGCCACTCCCAAATCAGGTTTCCGAGGGGACGCCACGTCCGTCTCCAAGAAACAGTTCAGGGGCGTCACCTGGCGGGATTTGTTCCAGCTGAACAGGGAAGACAGGTTTCGCGCACTAGACTTTGGGGTGGAGGTGGTCATGTTTTGAGTTAAAAATGAAGCCTKGTTTCACAGCCAACAAATCCTTTGTTAGAGGTCATTTCTAGTGGACGTGATAACCACACCCGAGTAAGTACTTGAATTGCAAATAAGGCAATAGGGACTTTCCATCGATTGACTAGTGAATAGTACTATCGTGATGAAGACTGCAAGATAAGATCATTTGAATAACCCTACTAATTTTATTGGGACTCCATTTGATTGGAAGTGGCCAGGGGAAGCAAAGGCACAAGTGAAATGTCTAGTAATGGTACTTTCTATAGTCTTGGTGTAATTTCAAAAAGGGACTCTTTTTAGAGAAAAATCTATGTACTTTTAGATTTTGCCATCCTTACAATATTGGTTGAACGACCATGTGATGATCCTTATTACATCATTTTATAGTAGTTTTACGAACACCATGGAATCCCATTTTGTTGAATGTGAAGCGGGAGTACACGTGAAATATCTAATGGTGTTTTGTGTGGTCTTGGTGTAACTTCAAAGAGAGAATGCTACCAGGGTCAAATCTATATATTTTTTGGATTCTACCCTTTTTACAATGTGGCTTCTACCATGCAACTAGATAAGTGCAACCAATCCATTTTTTATATAGGTTAAATAGAGAATATCTATTGTTGATTTTAAAAAGTAATCCCATATCTAAACCCAAAATAAACATCATATCTGGAAGCAATCCATAATAAATATTTTTTAATTATCTTTTTCAAAACCTATAAATGGTTTATTCTCATGATTCATTTCAACTCTTAGAAATACAAGTGAAACACTTAAACTATTTCGGATCAGGGATTTAATTTATCATAGATAACAAAATAAATATACAATATTGATCCAACAATTACTACTTCGACATGTTACAAAATATGCTAAACTAAATTTGAAAAAAATTTAGGTTCATAGAACTAGAGGACTTGTTTTGAAGTGAAATCTTACTAAATTCAATTTAATTGACATCAATTCTTATCATTTCTTTTTTTTAAGGACCAAGAAGCCCTTTGCTACTACAGACTATCCTGGTAATAGTGCTTGACATTGTAACGAGTGCATTGTGCCCAATAATTAGCAACATTTTTCAATAGGACCCGGCTTGATAGTATACAAAAAACACTCTAAATTCACACCAACTGGAATTATTTAATTTATTGCCTATCAAAAGCCTCGTGCAAATGAGAAAGGTACAATACACCACTAGTAGTTGTATCAGAACACTATTTAACATTTAGGATAGCTACAACTTAGTAGCAATTTGGTGGTAACAAAATGTTGATGAAAAAATATGCCCACGTCATAACATGATCATGTTGAATTGAACCTCCTCCAGATCGTTCCCATCTTCCAGTCAATTTCTTTGAGTTATAATGCATACTTTGATTTCAAATCTGTATGGTGGGTGCCCCCCATCACCCCTTGTCAAAAGTTACCCAAGTTAATATGTAAAAAACTATTTTAAAACCAAACTCTACCAAAGAAAATTTGACCAATCTTATAATAGGAATTGTACACAATATTATCAATGGTAGTGTTTTGGGAGAAGCCTACCTTAACCCTTCAAGGATGGATTGAAATCATCCATTTTGATACTATGGGAATCACTAGTTTAAAATAATCCAAAAGTACTCATTGGAAGTCAAAATACTATAGTGGATTTTTTTAAACCGGTGATTTTTGCAATATCAAAATGGATGATTTCCACGGTCATAAGTCCGTCCTTCAAGGATTAATGGGAAATCTTCTTGAAATTTTGTAGTCGGGTAGTAAAAAATATTGAAGTGTGAATTAGCAATAACCATGGAAATCCAATAGCCCCATTCACACTAAGGTAGGGGTGCCGTTTAAAAAGCAACCACTAACACAAAAGTACGTTTTTCTATCTTCAATGTACCAATAGTTAGTAAATTTCAAGAGGGGGCACTTTCAATGACCACTATGTTTCAAGTTCAAAAATTCGTAATTAATTCCACAAAGGTCCAAAAAATGTGAAACTACTTGGATTAGAGGCCAACAATTCCTTGTACAAAAATTGTTTCAATTGCTTCCCCTTAATGGAGTCATCTCTTATTAAAAGGTCGCTCTAAGAACATACTATCATCYCCCCTTTGATGTTAAAGCTTTTGTAACAACTATCCCATTGTGACCCCAAATGAATAGAAATTCAGAATAGTCCTAAATTGAGAGGCCATTAATTATTCAATCATTTAATTATTTAATTTTTCATTGGCTCCAAAGMGTACAAAGTCCCTTTCCCACCTGGGTTACAGCTGGCAAATATGCTTTGCTTCCTTTTGTCCCCCAACTGTAGCCACTAGCCAGGTCATTTTCCAACCTCCAGGCTGGCTGGCTGGCTCTTTGTACTTTAATATTGGACTTTTTTTATTTTCATTAATAAGGACTAATGTGGGGGTCCTCAATGCCTCAATGCCTCATGCTCCAAATATAATAATAGATGGACTGAATTAGCATACACATGTTTTCTTAAGGGGGGGGCTAACTTAATAGAGAAAAAGGCAAATTTTTTAGAGTAAGGTAAAAGTACAACTCAGAGGAGAAGGAATGCAAGTTTTCTTTGTTTTTTCACCTTCAATAAAATGCCTTGCTGAGTGTACATCCTATCCAGTGTGCTTGTATACTAGGGAGTATCACTTCCGTCAAAAAGTTGCTCAGCACACACTATTAAGTCAGCACACACTATTCTACCTACTCCCTCAAATCAACTTCTTCAGTTGACGTGCAAGGACACTCCATCTGTGCTGGCRTGAGGCACAATCACATGTCGGGTGACAAGCTTTGGATTATTTTGTCCCAAAGTTCATTCATTCATCCCCTTCTGGTATAAAAGTACGGAGTATAATATACAGATGTGTATTACAGTATTCACTTGGGTTTTCAATATGCTCCTAAGGTAGGAGGTCCTAAATGGAGCAGGTTCTAAAACCAATCAGGCATTGGAGGTACATTTTGCACTTTTCAATGTACAAGCAGTATACATTTGAGGAGTTGGTCGGTTATAGAACCCATTGAAATGCAATTTTCTGCAACTTCAAAAATTCATAACTAATTCCACAAAGCTCCAAAAAATATGAAACGACTTCGATTAGATGCCAATTTTACTTGTCTTTCAAGTAAAATTTACTGAAAATTATTTCAAGCAATTTCACCTTGCCAAAATTGAGCTTCAACCCTCAGATGGGCACTTTATGGACCTCCCATCTTATATGGAAAATTACCCAATTTTCTTTGACCCTTAAGGAACCCAACTAATAAGAAGTGAAAAGCATAACATTTTTAGCCTTTTATTTATATTTATATATATATATATATATATATATATATATATCCTCTTTCTTAGAAAACATGCCAAGAACTGAATGATGACTTCAACATTTAGGCTGGTGTGAAATACAGGGTCGGTTGACCTAGTGAGCTGCAGTAGTTCCACTATCAAAGTCCGTTACCAGTACCGTACAGTCTAACCATGTGAAATATTATTAGTTTAAGAATTTGTACAAGTTTTTTTTAATTTAAATCAATATGACGGTGAAAGTATGGTACACACCCCGCACAGTGAGACATGAAGTACTATACATTTTTATTTTTATTTTTTATCTTGAAAACAAATGGGAAATACCATTACAAAGAGGTCAAGTACTATGCATTTCACAACTCCAGCAAATCACTGGAATGTGGGAACCAACTAAAGCAGGTGATTCTTTTTCTTTCCTTTCTTTGGGGCAGAGCAGAAGGCAACTGAAGCTTCCCCAGAGTCGGTGATGGCAGAATTTGCATCCAAGGTCATGGATGAAACATACAGAACAGGGATGAAATCACATTTCATTCTTCCCAGTAAGTAGTGTAGTACTGTAGAGAACCAAGCAAGTACAGGTCCTTTTCAGCACTCAGGTGTTGGAAATTGAACTGCCACGTCAGATCCTTGAGGGCCATGTCACCTCACAAATTTCACAAGATGACATGTGACACTTTTCTTCTCTTTTCTTACTGTATTGTTGTAAGAGTTTGTCACAATTGTACCATTCCATCCACTACCAAGGAAGGAGACCGACTAAGTTATCACCAAGTATATCCTCAAAAAATTGAAGAACTTCTAGCAAGTTCTTTTCATTTTTATTTTTCATGAAGTGTCAAAGTGTTGATATTCGATGTTATAGTGGTGCTCCAAATTTCAACATTCATCCAGAAACGATAGGACTTGATAGTCATACATGAAGGTAGTCAATCCAAATTTGATTGGATTCTCGGATTAGTAGATGCCTTTGTCCATTATTTGACACGGTTCAAAATATATAAGGATTGTGATGTGGTAATACATTCATGTACGTCCCATTCATCCTAAAGCATCCAAGTATTAACCAAAGCAAATCCAGGAAGGATAAGATTTGTGAGTCAGATGCCAAGGTAGTCAATCCAAAATTGATTGGATTCTTGGATTCTTTAGTGGATGCATTATTTTATTGCAAGGGTGTAAAATACCAAAGGATTGCTATGTAGTGGCATATTGAAGCACAACAATTGGATCTAAAAGCATCCAGATAAGCTAAAGTACTTTCAAAAGGAAAAGATTGGTCAATCAGCCATGAATGTAGTGAAGCTAAATACAGTGATTTGATTTTTGGATTAGTAAATTCATTCTTCTATTGCAAAGATTCAAAATATCTCAAGATTGTGACATCATGGGACATTCAAGTACAATATTCTCATCCAAAAGCATCCAAGTAAGCAAAGTAAATTCAAAAAGGACAAGACTTCTCAATCTGTCACCAAGGTGRTCATTATCTAAAATTGATCAATGGGATTTTCAGATGAGTACAAGTAGAACCTCTTGTAACACACACTCTCTTAGTGCCTAACTATCAATTATGGAGTTTGTAAATGGGTCCAATTTAAAGCACTTTTTGGGAAAAATAGTTTAGTTAGAGCCAACATTAGTTAAGTGGTCACAATTATTAAACCTCTCTAAGGGCATGGTCTTGGCACCATGCACTAAAAGAGTTTTTTTTGCACATTTCCTCAAAGCCATTCACATGGGACATCCAAGCTAATCCAACAAGTTATTGGTACCTTAAAGATRATTCCAAAACATCTTAGCACTTTCAGGGAGTTCCCCTATGAAGTAACTAATAGTTTTTGAAGTGTTGATTAACCCTTAAACTTAAGGATGGAATGGTGACCGTAGAAATCATCCATTCTGATATTGTGGTTTAAGAAAGTCCAGAAACACTCATTGGAAGTAAAAGAAATGTAGAAGATCTCCCCATTCCACATGGAATTTGGATGAATTATGCATAGTTGCACTTCTATCCTACATAGAAAGATTCTTTGTCATCCATCGGACACAAAATATGCACCTTGTCATTCAAGTCCCAAGGCCATTATTTTGTCAAAAATCACTCAAAATTGCCAAAACTATTGCGTTCATCCAAAGAAACCAAAGAAATGCTTTTTTTGAATCTAACCATAGGATCTTGTACTACACTTGTATTAGATCATACAATAAAACTTTTGTTTTGTTAGACTGTACAGATTGAAAGATATTAGCATTCAAAGCAGAAGACAAAGTTTTTTTTTCATAAAGATGGTCTAATTGCCCGCAAAACAAGAAACGCCATAACTTTCACATCACTAATCCAAATAGTATGAATCAAAGCTTCCCATTCAGAAAAAAAAACAATCTATGAGGAAAAAAATACTAAATTTTTTTTTTTCATTTTTTTTATTGCCCGGTCTTCCCAGTTTTGAGGTTATTGTAGCATAACTTTTTCTCCCAGACACCGATTGAAATAAAAAATTATATTTTCAAAAATCTAATAAGTTTTTCTATGTTATGAAAAAGTTTCAAAAAGTTTCGTCAAAAATTGAGCTCATAGGAACCTACCCAAAATCCAGTTTGTCCCCCGTAGGGATAACGGGACTTACAACGGGACTTTAGGGGTTAAGGGTTAAAAGGTGTACCCAAAATTGATGCTCTTCAGACCTTGTACATTTTAGGTCGTGAAAATTGGSTAAGGGTTGCCGGTAATTGGGATTTCATTTGGTATTTCCCTTAGCTTGTGTAAGCATATATCAAAATGCTTGTAGAGATGCCACGGTGGACGCGAATATCCGTGACTAGGCCTGTTCATTTATGGAATACACTGTATGGTGGCTCAACTTCTCATGCCGGCAATCATTTTAGTCAAACCAACTGACTGACTGACTGGCACGACAGTACCGTACAGTAGATATTCTGATCAGTTGTATGTTGACTGTGTTCACACTACTGCAAACTCTGCGGCCTGATATTCAATTCCAAGGCTATTCACAGTTTCACACGCATTAGGGTTAGTCACACCTTCTTCACTACGGTTGCAATTCTTGGAGACTGTGCACATGGTGATTTCTTGTTGGCAGATCGTGGCGGGTGGAGCTCCAATTCCATGAGAATTCAGAATCTTGGTTCTTCTCCTCTGCAAAAAAAAACTCTTCAAGGAATTTTTGAGTTTCGTTGGTTGTGCTTGCTTTGTGGTGCTCCCATCTAGCTTTATAGGTAATGCATTTTTCAAGAATTTCTCCAAATAGAAAAAACAGATGTCACATCTTCTTTCCACGGAATGGCTTGCCATTGGCTCCTCTTTTTTCTTGCCAATTTCTCCAACTTCATAGAATTCTACTTTTGGGAGGAGGTGACTACCCCTATTCTACCAAAGGCAAACGTCAAATTATGAGTTGCACTTAGAGCAATTCCAATGCAATGCAAAATACATAAATACATATGTTAGCTATATACTGACACAACTATTAACCCCTAAAGGCCTAGGGTGTTTTCACGCTTAAAAACATCATTGCTTTTGAAGTGTTGTAGGTCTCAATGTCACTAAAGTATAGAAATCTCAACCGTACAATCTTGTAGAGAATGTGTTGTAGATGACATGCATCAAATTTGAAGTCATTTGACCGTATAGATTGAAAGATTATAATGTTTTACTGTTGAAAAATGATGCTGAAATTTTCCCAGAAACACATTTGGAGGTCAAATGTGATTCTAAACTTACTCAAATGAAAAAAGTTCAAACTATAAAGTGCTTCAAAAATAGCATACCCATGCATTGGTAAAAGAAAATATCATTCTCTTGACTCATTGTGTTTGCAAAATGGATTTGAAATGTCAAAAAATAGTTGCAGAAAATACATCCATGGTTGAACCTCCTTTCACTAAAATGCTTCTTAGTCACTCAAAACTTCTTGGATTGATATGAAATTTTAGCCACACAAACTAGACTGGTATGCGCAACTTTTACAACAAAAATGATTGAAAATGGACACTGTAAGAAGAAGATATAAGCCTCCAAAGTTAATTATAATCCAAAAATCTCTAGATTTTGAACTTTGAATTGCTCCCAAAAATTCAAAACAACTTGGAATGACATAAAACTTTTACCACAATAACTAGACTTCAAGGGTAACATAACCCAACAAATTTTATTGAAAAAAAACTTTTGATGAAGGAGATACAAGTCCCCGAAGTTGCAGCCATCAAATGCAATTTGGTGAACTCAAAGAGAACTTGTGAACTTCAATTGGCTCCCAAAGCATCTATAAATCTTGGATTGACTTGAAAATCTAAACACATAAACTAGAAGAAAAAGCGCAAATTTCCTAACAAGTTTTATTGAATTTAGACATCGGATGCAAAAGTTATAGCACTTTGAATTGGACTTTTAGACTGCGAGGACGCTTTTAGTCCCTTGGGGCGTTTAGGGGTTAACCCCTAAAGGACCAAACTGCGTTTTTTGGCAACAAAGCGATTTTGGGCAGCTCACTATGAAATCAGGTTCTTTTGACATGGTGATTTTTTGAAATTTTTGTGTTCTTACAATCTATGACCTCATTTTGGAAAATCCAGTTTTGAACTAAAGTCAATGCAATTTTGGCTTGGTCAACCACTTGACACACTTGCACATTAGTAATTTTAGAAAAATATGTGCTCTAGTAACACCAAATCTAACCCTTGGAGAGAACAACTCAATAGAGTATCTCTAAAAATTATAATAACTTTCATCCAAGCAGTTGGAGGATGAATCTGAAGTTTCAATCTATTCATCGTCTAGAAACTGGACATCGGCACGCTCTAGGATTAATATCACCTTAATTGCAACAACTACATTATTTCTATAATATCACCTTTTGCAAAAAGTGATGTTACAAAAGTGATTGCAACTTGCTACTCTATTTCTATAATATTACATTGTGTGAAAATACAATTTCTATGTATGCATGATTGAAAATATTCTTACAAAATATTTAAAATAATTTTTTTAAAGGCTTATTGAAATCATTATCATGCATTCTATTCAAATATATCAAAATTTTACTAATATGTGATACAATGAATGCGTCGCACAGCAAGCACAAGACCCAAGTATTAATGGTAGCATTTGTGATATTACAAAGGGAGTTATGATTTTAGTAGTATGATATGAATATATATATATAATTATCTGACATGGAAGTCTCTCAACCACGTCAAATTGTTGATAGGACAAGTTTCCACAACCCAAAAACTTAAGATAACTCGCATTCTTCCAATGCCCTCAAATCCTATGTAATGTGGTACATTAGTGAAACTTGAAATTTTAACTAGGATTTAGAAAGTATTCACATCCACAAAACATGTAGATCATTATAGTCTAAGAATATCATTTATTCATCCAAATGTGAAGATGTCATCCTAATTTAGGTGATTTTGGTAGTTTGGTCTATTAAAATATTGAGTGTTTTTGCAAGATTTTTAAATACTATCTCCAAAATCTATACATTAAATTAGCTTYCATTTTTTACTATATTTTGATAACATATTTTGTTTTTTTTAATTCATTTGTTTAATATGATGAGATATAACAAATTGTGAGCTGTATAATGGTACTCTTGGTACCGCTTGAAGACTTGGTAAGGAGGGGTGCACGAACTTTGTTTCCTAGCGTTTGGACCTACGGTATGAAAGTTCTTAAATTTCAAAGTTTTATATGGTTTTAATTAAAATAACTTTTTGAAAAAAGCATAAATTTTATATCGCCTGTCCAAGCACCACAAAATTGCAAGGCCCTTACAATCTTTTGTGCATAGAGCTTTCTACTTGCATCAAGAACGTGACCTCTTTCATGGCAACAAAGCCCTTTGTACTCCTTTGTATACAAAAAAAGTTATTTTTGAATCAATAAAAAAACAAAAAATATTTTTTAATAAAAAAATAAAAAAATATTATTATTTTATTTTGATTGTGGCAACAATAGAAGGGTACACTAGTAGTACTTCACTTTGAGATTGGTTGTTTGGTTTATTTTTGTTTGGTTTTGTTTGATACATTGAGATCTAATAAATTGTGAGGTGCCTGGGGCCCCCTTGGCACCCCTCCAAAGATCTTGGCGAGGAGGGGTGCACAAACTTTGTTTTGTGGTGTTTGAAACTATGGTGTAGAAGTTATTACAAAGGTTCAAAGTTTCAAAGTTTTTATGAATTCAAAAATTCAATTCAATTCTCTTTTATTTTGGAAAATCAATAATTTTTTCATCACAACGCGTTGCAAATTTGTGGTGTTTGGACCTATTGTATGGTGTGAAAGTTATGGATTTTAAAAATTAAAATTAAAAAGAATTATATTTTATTTTAACATCCGCATTGCACGACCAAATGCCAAGAAATAAAGTCCTTGCACTCTTTTGTACATAGAGCTTTCTATTTGTACCAGGAATGCAAACACTCACGTTACAAAGTGAAAGCTATTGGATTCCAAAGTTTTATAGAATTAAAGAATTATTTAAGAATTTTTTTCATTTTCTTTTTGGTTGTGACAGCACACTAGTAATAATAATAATTCCACTTGAGGAATAATAATATTAATAATAATTCCTCAAAAATGAAATCCTTGCTTCAGTCAATCTCTAGTGGTTAGACTTGAATTTCAAATTCCAAAGACATACCTTTTGACAGCTAGAATGCGTAACATGTCCTGAAAATTTATTGCAAAAAGCAAGTACTAGGAGGAATACTGTATGTACGAGGAATAAAGGAATTTTTGTATTAAAATGAAACTTAAAATTTGAATCGGTACTGGTATTTTTTTGACATAATAATAACATATTTTAAATGTATTTTATTTCCTACAGCAAGAGTTTGTATTTTCCATCGCAAACAGGCTCAGTAGTGTCGGTAAAGCACAAATTTAACCCGAAAAGGGCTTTCTCTAACGTCCCGTCTGTAGCTTTACAACTCTTCAATTATGATTTAACACATGAATTGTGATACATTGTTATTCACCTAATATCATGATCATTAATTTAGTTTGTATTGAAAAGTATTCRGTCGATGTTTTTCTCATARAATACCACCAAATTTGTAATATACTATRTGGCCTCAAAGGGCTTTCAAACCCTTCTAGGGTTAACCCTCAACAATGATGAGGACRTTTCGTGTCTTTTGGATGATTTCAAGAGTGGATGTAGGATGGTAAAAATCTATTTTTTATCCAATTTGGGRGAGTTRCTTTGAGTATTTTTGAGTGGATATTATTGAAAATTTCCTCACTATTGTCTTATTGATTTTTCAAAAGAAAAATGATRCTTAATTTGTGGATCACCCTTGTAGTGTCTTTTTGGCCACTTTTTGCCCTCTAGACTCTTAACTCCTAAATGCTTTCACAGGCACCTAATTTTGTTGTTGACAGTACTTTGAAGTCAAATAAAATCTAACCAAGGTACTACTTTAGTAGTTTGTATTTTTCAAGATTTTTTTGAAGTTTAATTTTAGCATCAAAAATCCAATTTTGAAAATGATTGATTATGAATTTTCTTTTATGGATTTTGTGCAAGGGTGTCCATTGCAATCTTGACTTTCCGTAGTGTTTAGGGCTCTTGGAAATGAGCCTCAAATTCACTAAATTTGGGAGAAAAAATTACATTAGAAATTCATTTAAAAAGATTGAAGAGCAAATTTTGAGAAGCTTTAAATTGATTGGGGTTATACATGCTTTCTACTCTTTGACATTATAATTTTTTGTTTTCCATTTTTTTTAGGAATAACATGTAAAAAGACAATTGAAAGGCTTCAAATCACTTGTAGTTTCAACACCCACAAAATCAAAACACAAAATATCTTTCAATCTCTAAGTGATATAGTTGTGATTTTTGTTTTCTATATGATCTCTAACATGTCTAGTTTGAATTTGTATGGTTACAATTGAAGAAACATTGATACAACTTATCAAAATGTTGACATCAATCACATTTGYTCAAAATTTGCTCTACATGTGATTCATATCTGAAAAATAAAATAAATTTTTTAATTCTTTATAGTTGTCAAATGGCAAGGAACAAAATAAAGGATTGTGAGGCTTGAATCCATGGTCAWGGCTTGTCCCTTCAAATTTAAGGTAAACATTTAGGTAACATAACCTAAAATTGTGAAAATAATCATTTGACTCATCATGGTTTGTGTTAATGAACTATAATAGTTTTTAAGAGTCTTGTTGTTATTCAGTGGTGGATATTAGATTCTCTTAGGAATTAGGATGCAATTTATAATACTATGATATGAATCAAACATGGATTTTTTTGTTTTACTAAGAATGTGGGTGCATCTAAAATCAAACCTAGACTATGTTGAATAGGGTCGTTGCAAGATTTAGAACTATATGTGTCAAAATTTCAAAATCTTCAACTTTTGAGAGCTATTATTACATAGATTTTTAAAATTTAAAGTTTAAAATTAATTGATTTGTGAATATGAGATTTATACATCACTTATCACTAGTAGAATATCTCTCATGGTTTGAAACAGTTAGGTGTTAAACCAAACCTTGTTTGGAAGTATAAAGTGGATGAAAAGAATATAGGATCATGTACCTCTTATAGCAAAATTCTAATTTTCCTTAACTCCTAAAAACCCAAGGGATAAGGGGTTTGGAAAAAACACAAATGTGTTATAAAAAATTTTGACTAACTTTTTTGAAGTTTTGCATTAAAGAAAAAAACCTAATGCACAAAAAGGAGAAAACATTTGTATGGTCAAAATTATAAAATCATTTTTAGATTCTCTTCACTTTGTATTTTTAGATTCATCAAAAATGCAATTTCCATCTTTAGCATTTGGATTTTTTTTATTGGTCAAATTTGTGGCATCTATTGATTTGTGAAAAAAAGCATAAGCTTCGGTAATGAAATCATCAACACTTTTTCCAAATGATAAGTTTTTCAACACTAGGAAACTCTCAACACTTTGTGCTATTTCTCTTATAATTTTTGTTTGTCTGTAGTGATCTTAGTTTTGAATATAAATATTAAAAGACAACTTAATATTTTCAAAAAAAAATTGAAAAATGTTCTTTTTTGCTTGAAATTTTTGCCCAAAGTTGGGCAACAACCAAAAAATGATTGCTTGAGTGCTTAGGGGTTAAGAATCTAAAATCATTTTTTTTTTGTAGATTTTAAAATTTCAATTTTAATATTTTAAAATTTTAAAATATTTAAAATTTTAATAAACTAAAAAATATATTAAACTCTTCTTAAAAGAATCACTTCTTTTGTTTTCAAAAATATTCACATTGTCATTGCTTTTTAATTGTTTGCATTTCTAATTAGTTAAAAAGCTTTCAAAATATTGTTTCTTAAAACTCCTCAGTGAGGAGTTTTAATGGTTTCTTTAGAAAATTTGTAGTTGAACCAAGTGGTGTAGGTGACTATTCAAGGCCCATAATAAGATGAAAAGACAAACTGAAATTGAGCATAGTTTTGATGCTTTAGTTGTGTTGCCTCAAAATTATGACTCTTTATTCGCACCGCCTCCAAATTTCAAAGTAGTCGTGACTTCACTTATGACGTTTCAGTCATGATGCCTTCAAATTTCAAAGTAGTCAAGACTTCACTTATGATACTTTCATTATGGTGCATTAGATTATAAAGCTTAATTGTGGCGTATCAATGGAAATCTATATAGAGGAATTTGTCAACATAGAGGGGGGAATTAACCATTTAAGGATTGTAGTCAATTGTGGAGGTAGGAAAGACATTTTTTTGTTTCCATTTTGATTATGATAAGAAACACCAAACTAAAATGAATTAGAAGTGTGAAGGCAAGGATACATGGCAATCAACAATTTTCAATTGATTTGTGTTTTCTCAACCTCTAAACTTCATGCCAATATAGAATTTCTTGATCTTTGTTCCAATTCATATCTAAGTATCTCACACCGTCTCCTTCCATCCAATCCCAAATTCATTCTAAAACTCTGGCTTCCAATGAAAAAGTGTCAATTTCAATCAAAAAGTAGTTGATAAAACAAATATGTACATACTTCTGTAATTTCTACGCTACTAACAGCAAATGATGGAAGGTTGAGTTTAAATAAAATTTTCTAATTAAAATAAAATAAAATATAAAATTTAAAACATTTTAATTTTTGAATTCATTTAAAATAAACTTGTGCTTCTAAAACCCTTCAACTCTCTTTGGTTGCTTTTTTAATCTTATGGCACTTTTTGGTGGTTGTGGTAGCTATTCAAAGGCTAAATGTAAATGACTGAAGGATAGCCATATATAGCTCAATAGTTGTATGTGAAATTTGATTTAAAAAGTGTTTGGGGTGTAGAGTACAAAGTAATTACTTGAAAGATTCAAAATATTCCTTTTTGCTAATTTGCCACTTGAGCTTCGAGAAACAATGTCAAATTAATTGGATTTTTTTGTTCCAATTTCACAATTTGTTGAAAAAATCATGACAATGACAAGTTTTCATGAAATTATTAGATAAATGAAGATTTTCCATCTTGATTGACAACATGTTGATTGATGTAATAAGAAATTCAGATGAAACTTGAATGTAACTCAAAAGGTTAAATTCAGTCAAGAAATATTATTTGACCATCTCGCAATGGATTGATCCTTAAAACCTAAAGGTCCTCACTATGTCCTCACCAAAAACGTTCCAAAATTATCATTTCTAGTACAAGTACCAAACTTCAGGAAAAAAACAATTTTTGACACATGTAACCCAATGACGCTAGTATGTGAGCCTAAAGCAGTGAGCTTGTGAGTGTAGAGCCTAAAAAATATAATTTTTTGAAATTTTTTCCCTCCAATTTTTTTCCAGAAAAATTTCAAAAATTTCAAAAACTTGTTAACTATAGTAAGTTGCGACCTATGACATCTTAATCGTGGATCGTATTAAATTTTAATTTATTGTCTTGAATTTTTATTTGCTATGGGAAAAGACTTTCAAACTTTCACTACAAAGTTTGAGCACTTGGGTCGTCCACTACAACACAAAACATGGACCTATTATTGTGGACTCATAACCGTGGTTATATAGAATTCAAATCAAGATTCTAATTTTCTATACTATCTAAAAGTATGCATTACAAAGATAAAGAACTCAATTGATGTGAAAGATGAATGGAAATGGAAATATGTTTATTTAGAATATTGGTTAATTCAGTGTCCTATAGACTATAGTAGCTTGGGTCCTCTTGGGGGGCTAATTGGGAGGTATCAATAAATCTCTCTTGATGTGTTGTTGGACTTGTTTAGATTTTAGATTTTTTCAGGGATTCTCTCACGGTCAATGGGAGGATACTAGAACTTCCCTTTTGATTTGCAATCAATGTACTTGTTTTGATTATAGAAAGAAGAAATAGTTGATAGGAATTCATTATGTGTGGAAATAGCTTAGCCACACCAAATAGCTTGATGTGCTACTTATTAATTGGATTTTGATGATCACTTCCTTCTAGTTGCTTTGGACCTCTTGGCACCAAGAGGTCCCAAGCAACAAGAGGGAAGTGATCATCATAATCTAAATTTCAATGGAACAACCTCAATTGATTTCAAATAAATCCTAGTTAATCACTAATTTTTTTTCTCAAAATCTAGCAAAGTCCAACAAATAGCACATCAAGTTTATTCAAAGGACCACAATAATAGGCCCATGTTAGCAGGTCCACAATAATAAATATTAAAATTTTCAAAAAATAATAAGTTTTGCCTAAATCTTTTAGATGGAGCCTTTAAAAATTTGTATGCTCACAAGCTCATGCTCACATAATAGCAACCCTGACATGCAACCGAAGGATCTTGTAGTAAACTAGTCTAAGAAGATGTGGAAAAAATAGTAAGTAGAAAGAAGAAGAAAATGATTCAAAATACTAAATTGTTCAAAATTAGTTATGGAATTGAAAAATGACAATCCCAATGGTTATAATGTTGTAATAAACAATCTACATCCAATGTAATTATTTTTCTTTAAGTTTTTATAAAAATTGAGTTAAATTACAGACTTCAAGGTTTATTATAGAGTATAGAATCCATAACAACCCATTAATTGCTCACTTTTTCAATCCAAAGTTGGAAATGAAATGTTTCGCTTGTAGTGTTGTGAATTTATAACTACACATCTCACCATGGTTCTTCCTAATATACTAAAATTTTGCTGTCATTTTGGCACAAAGGCAGCTACACTAGTGTCAAAATTTCAGAAAYAATCAAATTTGTTATTGACGGGGCTTTGATACATTGCCAACTCTGAATCTTAGAATGAAGTACAACAAAAAATGCCTTAWTTCTAACCACCTCAAAGTACATCATGATTCAGCAATCTGATTAAGACAAACATTGCAACCCCACATTGAATAAATACAATAAACAAAACATGGAAGCCCTTCCAATTTCTTACAAGCATCACAATTCTGCGGTAAGATTCTCTATGGGTGGCAACAGAAGTTAGTAGAGAACTATCAACATCAATGAGAGACGACTTCGTGATATTGTTTAATTAGTTCATTAATCACCAATAACAAATTAGATTTGAATTCTAAAAGCTGACCACTAGGCCGACCTACATCAGAAGAAATTTCTCAAAGAAAGCGGTACCTTCACCTAGGATACTTACACGAGAAACCCACCGGAGATGCACACAATGCTGAAGCATGTCAGACAGCAAAATTGGGACCCTTGCTAAGTCACCACTATCCTACACTATTCGAGAGAATGAACACTCTCCACGGCCTCTGCAAATTATTCTTCCTGCATAAAGTAGCACCATCCAAAAGCCAACGGTTTGTGGCAGCAATGTGCAAAAGCCGCCCACACCAGGGCCCTTGGAGACATCGATTGGGTACAGCACACAGAGAGGCTGCAGGAGAGCAAGGAGCTCAATAATCTGTACACAGAACTGTGAACTTTTCTGTAGACACTCCCACCAATATGTGATGGTGAATGAAACACCATTCCTTGATCGATGCCATTTGTCCACAGCTCAAAAAAGCCGTCTGCTTTTACTTCCTGCGATGGTAGATGCTTATCACACATTGGAATAGAAAGACAGGCTAAGGCTCCAGCTTGGTGAAGACTACCATGAATAATACACCACTCTGTGCGAGAGAGAAAAGATTCAACGTTAATCTTCATCGCTGTACGAAGGTTGTCTCTCCTGATCCTGATCCTCCTCATCCTCAGTTTCCTCACCACCTGCTTCTTCTTCTTCTTCTTCCTCCTCCCCCTCTTCCTCCGCATCATCAGCATCATCAGCATCATCCCTAGCATAACTGCCCCGCACGCCATAGCCATCGTCCTCCTGACCTTCGCCATCGCCATCGCCATCCTCATCCTCAAGTTCCTCCTCGCCTTCCTCATCAACCTCCTCACCTTCTTCATCCTCCTCCACCTGTTCCTCCTCCGCCTGTTCCTCCTCCGCTTCTTCTTCACGCTCACCCGGGTCAGACCCATTCTGCTCATCGTCATTGTTGTCCTCCGCGTCATACTGGTCACCATTTTCATACCCTTCGTCGGCATAACCCGCCTGGGAATCACCCCCATTACTCTCTTCCTCAATTTCATCTTCTTCATCTTCCACTCCCGCTTTCACTACCACATCCGCTTTGCTCTTCTTGGAAGGAACCATCAGCTCATTCGTGTTCCTCTGCTTCGGTCCAGGTCTTCGTGATCCAGACTGGCGACGAGCACGAGAACGAGGGCCTGCCTGAGCTCGACTAGGTCGACGAGCAGGAGGTGTTTTTCCACCACGAGCAACTGCTGCCCGGGCACTTCGTCCCTTGGCAGCACCACCCCACACTTGTTTGGGGTCAGCAGCAGCAGCAGCAATTTGACACAATAAACGCAACCTCATGAATTACAAGATAAGGTGGGAGTCAGGATTCACATACCTCCAGTGCAATACGAATAGCATTGCCTTCGTTGACAACCGTAACTAATGCCACCAAAGCGTTGAGTCGCTCTTCAACACTAAGATCTGAATATTCCCCTTCCACAAGGCCTTGTACCCATGGTTCCCCCACCTGACAAAAAGATAGCCACGAACGAATCATACATTAATGGAGCTCAAAACAAATTTTGTGTTCTATGCAACTACAGAAAGATCCAACAAGTCAAACAAATGAGGTGGTCATGGCCAGATATGAAAGCAATGATAGTGAAAGAAATTACGAGGTGTTACCACTAACGAAGTACTACCACTAACCCTGAACCTAAAAAAGATAGTTTACTTGGAAAGCTCAAAGCCAATTATGGTAACTTCTGAAAGTTATTTTTACCATTCAATAATCTAGAGAAAGGTTTCTTCGTTTTATTGGCATCCTTTGCTACATTCCTTGAAGCTTCCTACATGACTAAATTTAAAAAACCTATCGAACAAGAAGCAGTCACTTTTGGCTATGTAGGCACTCAGGGGTTAAGATAGCTTCAGTGAAGGTCAATACCGCTATATAACACCAAAAGGGACTACAGATTGTGCACAATACCTGACTCTCGTCAATTTCAGTCTCCTCTTCAAGTTGAATCCCGGCCTTTTGATCCTCCTGCAGACTGTCCCCCTTTACCATAGCGTGTTCTTCTTCCTCGTCTTCCTCATCTTCCTCTTCTTCTTCCTCTTTCTTTGCAGGAACAATGACCGCATTGGATTTCGATCCTCCCTTACTACTTCCAAGGCCAGGTAGATGTTTCTGTTGCGATTCCATCACGCTTTTAATCTCTTTTGAATCAGGTACACCCTTCAGATCTTCCACCTTTTCAACAGCCTTTTTCTCAGCTGGGTCGGAAACGCCATCCTCCAAATCTTCCTCCATTTCCTAGTGACAAAATAACCCCATTATTCTCAAATTCAGAGAAAAGGTAAAGATAGATATATAGATAACATAGAAAGTAGAGCGAGGGTATRCTTGACCAAGGTACACACGCGAGAGGCATTTGAATTCCTATGAATAAGAATCAGCACATGGACTTAAGTTTCCGATTCARCAGTCTGCTCATACCTCAACATCATCAACATCCTGCCCTTCAGACTCGTATTCTTCTCGATCTGCTTCATCGCCATCCTTATCAGCTTCTTCTCCATCCGCCAAGCCACTTCGGAARAGTCGAATCCTCTCTCTTGCAGCACTGAGGATCTCATCAGAATCTTCGGAATCTTTGCGGAATTGAGACCGAACGCAGTACGTCGAGGGTGCAGTTCTCTCAAACAAAACAGTGTCTCGTGAGAGAGCAGCAGCAATAGATGCCTCTGGAGTCCTACTCGAAGATAGGTCGCGCAATCCAGATGTCTATATCATCAAGCACACGTRAAACATCAGACCGAGCTCYTGTCACGAATAATACTTCATCACGCATAAAAAATAATATTCCGGTGGCTGCGTTGCGTGTCATGAGCACCAGGAACAACAATTGAGACGTTTATCATAAGCAAAATGATTAGGAGCACATTGATACCTGAATCCGATCAGCCACCTCAACAATATTTAGGCCCTTCTCTCCTGCAAGGGATAGCACATGAAAAGCAGCATACTTAACGGTTCCAGGGGTCAGCCTGTATTGAGAGCGGCGCAAATGACCCATCCCTCTGCCTTGCATGGAGGCAACCGCAGTTGCTGCCGCTGCACCAGATCGGAGATTGGCCACAATATCTTCTCCATCCTCTCCCTGTAAAAACTTGCAAAAAGGCATTTTAATTCTGGCGYACGACGGAAGTCTAATTTACAACAACTTATTCATTGACATAGGAACAGGAGTAGTATAAACTACCCGACATGCAGACGGGTAGATCAAGCATTCTGTAGGGTATYGAAGGCGAAAAGGTCAATAGGTATATATTAAACCAAAGGCCACCAAGATCAACCCCTAGGAGACCCCTTTTTCATGATTTTTGATTAGATCCTAAGCGGCACGGCATGACCATAAGAGGCATTTTCTAGCTTTATCACGAACCCTACTTCTTCCACTCCGGAGAATTTGTTGTTATTAGGGCATTTGAAGGCTATTCGAAGAGCATCCTGACACGGGGATGGAGGGGCTTAACCTGCAGGGTCTTAAAASCATAAGACCAGGAGAAAGGAACCCCTACAGTACGCTGGGTTTCCTCCTGTTGGGTCCTCAATAGTACAAACTAGCCATAGGGCATAATTTGAAGATTTACGAATCATTCACCTCAGTTGGTGTTTCTTTCGATCGATCAGGTGTTGTTATCTTCCGCGTCTTCCACTTGGGTCCAAAACCGGCTGCCAAAGCAAACTGCCGCAGAATTTCTGGCCAYGTAAGAGGATTGACATGTTTTCCCCATTCCCTGATGTCGAAACCCCATGCAAAAGCCTGGAAACAGACAGACATATCATACAAGTTAGTGAACGCAAAGATCATCGTTGACACTATTTCAGAAACGATAATAAAAGCTCCATATGACACATGCAGGTTTATAGATGAAACAAACTGGGCTGCATGTGAAAAAGTCTGTCCTCCATCAATTTTCTGTCCAAAAGCAAGCACCAAAATAAGGCATAAACTTACAGCCTCTACAAGTTGAGGATGGCCACCCGCCGCCATAGCAATTGCATCRCGCTGACCAACCATACCACCCGACACGGCTTGCGCTGCTTCCTCAATATCCCTTACTAAAGTTTTAAGAAGCGCCACATGTATCTCCCCAAGTAGTCTAGAATCCTGAAGTGTGAGTACGACATTAGCAACATTTCAATACAAATTCCCCAACTCCACGATGGTTTCTTCAAAAAGTAAAAGAATTTCTCCAATKTCAACCCCTTTAAAYAAGGGGGAGGTTCAGAACAAAACACACTGCGACAGTAAAAGAGCATTTGCCGTTCATCACTTTTTCCAAATATTGGTCTAAGAGATGGAATGACTGAGGTCCAAACTGAAACATACATAATCATGAAATGCTTGCACGAGCTCGTCCAGAGTGAATGGCCAGAGTCCAACGACATCTGCAAATGTTGTCAAAAATCTCCACACCTGCACAGAAAGGACCAATTACATACTTCCCAATACGATAGTCAAGCATTCATGAACTTAGTGATAGAGAAAGATAAACGACACGATCGTCATTTGCTCATAGCATAATCATCGCCTTCACGTAAAGGGTAGTGAATTGCAATGTTACCAAAAGTAGGCTTCCGACATTCAGATCTGAGTTTGACCAAGGCTGGATAGCCACAACAGGCTTCATCCGCACGGAAGGAGGTGGGAAGGGCTTTAGCTCAACTGCAAACATGGAAAAACAAAGACAACCATATTATTTTAGTCCATGTGACGGCCATGATCATTGATGTGAAGATTTTTTGCCTGTCCCTTTTCATCTCCTAAATGTGAATGCCAAGACGTCAAAACAGGAATACGATGAATTCACCTTGAGAAGTATCCATCCCATTCTTGCCGAAGGGCGCGAAGAAAGCAAGATTTAGAGAGGATGCAGCTGCAGCTGCTTCCATGCGCTCCAGTTCTTCATCATCCATGAGATCTGTCATTTCTTTGGCTAGCCTTTTCGCAAGCGCCCTCTCATTGGCAGCTTTCATTTTAGCAGCTTGTTTCTCTTTGCGAGCTTCTTCCCGACAGCGCTGCTTTTCCATCTGAAACAAACAATTCAATAATCAAGTTTAGATCACAAGCTTCACATTCTAACAAAATGCTGCCATATAATGCAATAGCAAACTTCAAAGAATTAATTTTTTCTTGAAGAAACGTCACACTGCAGCAAAGAAACTAACTCGCTTCGATGTTATCCACCAGTGAATATATAAAACTGAAGAACCCAAGTGCAGCGCTCTATTTACACATACCCTTTTGCTTTCCTTCTCTAGGCGTTCAGCCTCCTTCTTTTGTTCCCGCTCGATGCGCTCCTGCTCTTTACGACGAATTCGCTCTTCTTCTTTCTTCCTTTGAAGTTCAAGTCTGTCTTGCTCTTTTCGTATTTGTTCTTCTCGCTGTACAAGAGCACATTTGAAATAAGAAGAAATTAGAAACCTCACAGTTACAATACTCCAATTACAAGTGTTGAGTCAACCCCAGTGACCACAATTAAAACAAAACCGTACAATTCACTGTTATACGATGCAGGATTTCAAGAACTTTTCCAAGACCGTCGCAACAAACCCTCACAACCACACTACTACAAAACTCTGGAAAAAAAAAATAATTGAATTTTAATTAAAGTCCTTGCAATCCCACTCCCCTAAGCCACCCCCACCCCGACATTCGTAACCCTAAATTTGCCCCTCCCTGTCGTCCCAGTTGTCGCCAAACTCCAACACACAAAATCACCACGCTAGCACCACCATCGCCCCCTCTTCTCTCGCCCCCCCCACAGCCGTCACCTCCCAAACCAGCAACCAAAAAAAAAAAAAACCCAAAGAAAACACAATCCCCTCTTCCACACACCCAAACCCTCAAACTCCAATTCGAGGTTCCAGACCGAGCGCGACCGAGCGGCGAACTCCACATACCTGACCTAACACATCGCAAAAGCGCTTCGGCAACAACAAATCCTCATCAATCCATTTCCGCGCGCACCACAGAAGCTCGTCGCCACCCAAATCGACCGGGGCATGGCGCCAAACGAGGACGAAAACCTCAAGCAAGCCTAGCCCAGCCCAGCCCAGCCAACAACAAAACAGCAAGCCCACGAGTGGCGCTGCTGCCTTTTAGCATCCCCCGGCGGTGGTGGTGGTGGTAGTAGTAGTCCACAGTGGAATAAAAACCACCGCGTTAATGTTTTGCTTCTGCTGCTTCTTCTGCTTCTTCTCGTTGGCAGCGTCCAATGTCCACAGTGGTAATGTAGAATCCTACGAATATAATCTCTCATCTCCTGGAAGAAGTAGAACTACTACTGCTGCTTCTACTACTACTAGTGTTCATTGCCTTTTTGCTTGCGTTGCTTGCAGCCCCAATTTAATTCCAGTTTCCAGTCAGGCAGTCCAGCTCCTCCGTTATTAGTCCAGCCCCCCATCCAACCCAACCCAACCCCAAGCAAAAACTCCACCCAATCGTCTACGGTCTTTTTCATACGATCCGCTGCTCTGACTCTCTGGCTCCCCCCCTCCCCCTCCCCATCCCCATCCCCAATCCCCCCACAAGCATGATTAAATTCCAAGGGGGAAGGAACCCAATGGAGCCCATGATCCCGGATGGCCGGATTGTTAATTTTTGGGGGACCTGGCTGGTCCCCTTTCCGTCCCTTTTCCTGGCATTCATTCAACGGCTGACTGGATGGCGTAACGCGGTCGTTCCATTAATCGCGATCGAGGCGGGCGGGCGGGCGCCCGTGTTGGGTCAGTCATTTGCATCATTCTTGCTGCAGGCAGGCAGGCAGAACAGGCAGCAGTCCCCTGATTCTGCCACATCGCCTTTGAATGATTCGCGTGGGGAAGGAAGGAAGGACGGACTTCGTTACTACTGTGGCTGGCTACGACGGACTCTTCTTCCGGTCCTTGCGGAGACAGCTACTTCGGCTTGCAAAATGGGTTTGGATTTGGGTTTGGGTTTCGATCCTCGGTAAGTAACTGATGGTTTGGCAACGGAACTGGCTTCGATTTGAACGCAGATCGACGGATGGTCCTTCCTAATCTCCTATTTGGAGGCGGGGTTTGGGTTAGGAGGGCGGTGGGGCGCATTGGGGGGGACGCCAGTGGGAATTTAAAGGCGACATCATGCGATTTTGAAATTTTCAGGGGAGTGCGAGCCAGCCAGTGTGTGAATTTTTATAGGGGAGGTTTGAGCGCTTTTGGGTTTGGGGAGTGGCCGAGTGGCCGGGTCTTGTTTATCGAGCGAGCGAGTCGGGCGGGGGTGGGGTTCAGGGATGGGCCAATGGGGAGAGTTGCGGTTTGACTTTTGGAAAGTGGGCCAATCATGGGCGTCGCGGGGGAGGAAAGTCGTCGCCTCGTCGCCCGGGCGTTGTGGGGCCCGTGGGAGAGCGAGGGCCCGCGGGCCCGCGGGTGCGGGGTGGATACCCGGTATGTACCCGGGGAGGTCCTAGGTATGGAGTCGGTGACCACGGTGCGGTGCCACGGTGGTACTGACGGGACTGGTTAGAGTTGCGGGATTTTAATTTCTCCAGACTTGGACACCAGACTTGGAGGGGGTTTGAGAGCCTAAATTATGACCGATAATTGCCACAAGATGACAAGACTTGAAGAAAATTTGTGTCCAAATTAGAACATTGATTTGCATGAGAGACTTGAAGGTGCGTTCAACGTGCATGGATGATTCATGCTTGATTATTATGCAGACCACAATTACAGTGATTTGAGTTGTTTGTTTGTAAGGACCAAAAATTAGTGTAACCACCTCCAAAAAGTTTGGAATTTTTGGAGTACATGGAGGCACCATTTTCAATGCAAAAAAACAAAAAAACATAATCAATTTTGTGATATTAGCAATTTGAATTTTGTGAATTTTCAAAGCCAAAAAAAAAAAAGAATTGGATAAGCTATGTAATTACTATGAATTTTCAAACTGGATACTTCCTAGACCATTCAAATTATCACAGACTTATCTTAAAATATGGAGGGTTAGGTAGCAAGCTCTAGTATATGCTCTCCACGCAAATATCATCTGTCAAATCTCATCACCTCATTTTTGATGAATTAACTCTTAAAAGACATATTATTTGGTGATCCTAGAAATCATTTATTTTGGAATTGTTATACAAAAATCCAAAAGCACTCATTGGAAATCAATCTACTATAGAAGTTCTCCACTTTTCACACAAAATTATGAGGATGAATAGTTTCACTTCAATCCTACACTAGACAAATATCATCTGTCAAATCTCATCACCTTACTTTTGATGAATTAACTCTTAACCCCTAAAAGCCCATGGGGTTTGGACAAAATGCAAATGTATTATAAAATATAAATTCTATAACTTTTTTGAAGTTTGCATCAAAGAAGTTTATGTGAAGCACAACAAATAGAAGATATCTGTACGGTCAAAATTATAAAACTATTTTCAAATTCTCTTCAAATGAATTTTGAAGATATAACTTCAAAAATTCACCAAAAATACAATTTCTATTCTTAACACTTGAATTTTTTTTTATTGGTCAAAATTGTGGTTTCTATTGAATTGTAAAAAAATGCATAAGATTTGGTCATAAAAATAACAATTAGTTCCTCAAATAGTAAGTTTTTTAATACTAGAAAATTCTAAACACAATTCTAAACACAGTTTTTCTTTTATGATTTTTTTCTGACTATAGTGATCTTAGTTTTGAATAAAAATACTGAAAGAAAACCCAATATTTTTTAAGGAAAAAAAATTCAAATTTTTTTTTTCTGCCCAAAGCTAGGCAACAACCAAAAAATGGTCGTTTGAGCACTTAGAGGTTAAAACACACATTGGTGATCGTAAAAATCGTTTATTTTGGAATTGTTATAGAAAAATCCAAAAGCACTCATTGGAAGTCAAGCTACTATAGAAGTTCTCCACTTTTCACACAAAATTATGAAGATGAATAGTTGCACTTCTAGACAATTCCTTGTCATTCATTGGACACCAAAAATCCACAGCATTGTTTATGGATAAATGTCATTAGGTTTGTGCACCATATACTATATAATATCTAGAAGGTTGCCCACGCACCATGAATTTATGAATTGTTGAAAAGGGCCTAAATCAGCACATTAGTTGTCAAATTATGTTTAACTTAGAAGTGGAATTTTTCTACATTAGACAATAGAGTGCAAAAAGTACAACAATTTAATATATGGTGTTGAATAATAAAACTCAAACACTTTGTATGTAATGTTATAATTTTGCGATAAAAGACAACTAAGGTAGAACCACCCATAATTGATCAAATAAGCAATTTTGGACATAATCTAGAGCAATGCAATACAAAGCAAATATTTTCAGAGTTGCAATGATAGAAATGATGGGGATTGCAAAAACATTGGTAAATTTATTGCTTGAATTGAAATTACTACAAATCATTCAAGAACCACTTTCCTGCTCATTACTTCCTACTTTCTTGCTCACTACTTTGGAACATGTGTCATGAACTTCTTAGTCCCAACTTTGAAAAGGACAAAAACACACATCCCAAGCTTTCATTGGAAATTTGTCCCAACTTTGAAAAGGACAAAAACACACATCCCAAGCTT